>JAZHYW010045539.1:0-175936 GCA_037355805.1 Ixodes ricinus
TTTATACCCAATAAGGCGCCCGGCTCAGATAATATTCGTCTCTGCGACTTACGACGTAATTTTGAAGCGCTGAGCACAGTTTTGTTGTACATCATAAACGGGGTTATAAATTCTAGTATCATTCCCGGTGGCCTGAAAAGTGCCATTGTTCGGCCCCTTTACAAACGTGGTGCTCGTGATAGCGTTGAAAGTTATAGGCCTATCTCGATTTTACCATGTTTAGCATTAGTACTAGAAAAGCTCAGCTATAGATAGCCAAAAGTTAAGGAGTGTATCTTGTATGTTATATACTACAAAAACGTTTTTACCGCTGTCTGTCCGAAAGATGATAGTCAATGCCTTAGCCTACGGCCTGTTACGTTACGGAATTACTATATATGCGAATTGTTCCATGCTCTGGTATCACAAAATAGATAGCATCTTGAAAAGTATTTTAAAAACGTAGCGTACACCTCTTTTGATCTGCCAAGTGAAGAGTTGTTTTCTTCGTTGTGTCTCCCGCGTTTTTCAGCACTTTATAAAAGATGTGTAATTGACAAACACTATTGGCACAGCCCTTTCAAAACGCCCCGTGTTCTGCAGCGCAACTTAAGGGAAAGTGAACGATTTTTCATTCCTCGTGTATACACAAAATATGGAAAACGTATGCGCTCTTTCTATGTCCCCGAACTTTTCAATACGTTGTCAGAGTCATTCTTTGAACTCAGGTCAAAGCGTCAGTTGAAAAAACAACTAAAAACAATTTGCTAAATATCCTGCTTCTGAACATGTCCTTTTTGTGCATCTTGTGTTTTTTTTTTTTTTGCTTTCACATTTTCCAGTTTTTGAATAGAAGATTTTTTTGTGGTCAAAGAGTGTATTCCGTGGCCATCCGTTCTTAATCACCTTTGGGGTATTTATTGTGGTGTATGATTACATGTCAGTAATTCTTTTTTTAAAGTTATGTATGCATAGTTCTTGGAATTGTTTTTTTAAGTGTTTTGTTTGTTTGTTTTTTTCATCACGTGTCAGAATTTGATTTTCTTCACGCCGCTGCTGGGTCTAGTCCTACAAGCCTCTTTTGGCTTTCGACGGACCCGCATTCTTGTATGTTGTTATGAAATACGTGAAATAAAATTATTATTATTATTATTATTATTATTATTATTATTATTATTATTATTATTATTATTACTACTACTATTAAAAGGTCCATGAAGATTAAGAAAAAATTGTTATTATTTATTCGAGAATTATGAAGAATATAAAATGAAAAAAGTAAATAAATAACAATGAGTAAATATATTAGGCGCGCACTAGTTGCCCGCTTTCGCAGGAGGGTATCTTGAGAAGTCCGTTTTTTGCCCCTCTTTAAACCAGACTTACGAATTCCTCTAAGCACTCACATGTATTGACTCCGTAAGTGTGACGTCATGGGTCCAAACAAACCGTTGCTAGGGTCGTTGTTATGGACAAATACATGTGGCTAGGTTTCGCTACGAAAGCCCGACCGTTCAAAAATCAGGAGTAGGATTTAAACTTCTAAAAATCACAGATATAGAAAGCTTGAATGTCATATATGTTTCGACAGAAGTGTGCCGGTAATCGCTTGTTTCTGAAATATGTATGACTGCAACTTCCGGTCCTCAAGATGCCTGCAGCAGACGACGAATGCAAGTAGTATGCCGTCTGCCACACGCCCGCCGGCCAAGCCGGCGCCGGCGTCTGAATCGTGTGAATAAAGATGATATTCTGATATTGCATTTGTTTGAAATATAATGAGTTTCAGACACTTAAAAGAATTCATAGTGGGGTGCGAAACAAAATGTGGTTTATCGAAAGTCCGGGCGTCGATCGAGATGATCGTCTGCTAAAAGTGCATTGCACCCGTGAGAAAAGCACTTCAGGCGATCGGTTGAGATCCCAAATTTTGTTTGCAGACTCGCGCTATGGGAGGGTGCTTCGTACCTGGTTGTAACCATCGCGTGGAGAAAGATTCTTGCAGTTTCTCCAGATTTCCGCAAGACCCCAAAGCGCGAAAGAACTGGATAAAAAAAAACATAAGGTGAGTTTATTACAGATTGTACTCGCATCGCGGGTTCGTTGGAGATCTTCACCAAAAGAGCACATTCACGGAATTTGATGTATACCAAGGGGAAAAAAAAGCAAAATACTGCGAAATCGCGATAGACTTCAATTCTTTAATAACCTGACAACCTCAAGAATAATAATAACAAACGACTTACTCGACGGCGTACGATTTGTTTCTCGTGCTGGCCTGCACTACGCCGGTAATGCACTTCAGGTCGTCGTCGTAACTGATCTGCATGGCGTGGTTTGATTTTACGGCATTTTCACCCCTCTGAACTAAGCTGGGTTCTTCACAGAAAAAGAACGCACATTGCGGAGGCCTCTACAGCCATGGCGATGCACTTGTTTTTGTCGCTCGTTTACCGACGCAATTCAATGAAGACGCCCGCTGCAACAGAGGCCAGCAAATCTATCGTGTCGTCTGCTACCAAAGCAAAGCGGAGTGTAATACTTCAGAAATGGCTTTCATTGTTGAAATACGACACTGAGACGACAAGAACATCTTCATAATTAGATATCAAGAAGTTAGGTTGCTTACAAAAAATTATTTACGTACTTGTAAGCAAAAATCTAGCCTCATGTGGAGTCTCCATGCATTAGTCCATAGCAACGTCCCTAGCAACGGTTTGTTTGGACCCAGACGCCATGTTGTGACGTCATCACTTACGGAGTTTATTGCAATACTTTCAACGAGTGCGAGAAAACACGTCAACTCCAAATGTGGCAAATAGGGAAAGCACGAACTGATTGATGCTGCCTCACGGCCGCAGCGTTCCGGAGGAGAACTTGAAGGCCAGTGGGGTACCAACTTGTTTTTGAGTGGGGGGGCAACCCAAACTCCCCCCCCCAGGGCCGGGGGCGGTGCCCTTGGTATCCCTTGGGTGCTGCCGGCCAGTGCTTGATTACCCTGCCCAGTGGCGGCTGTTTCGGGGGGGGGCAAAGCCACAAGCCTTGCCCCCTACTCTGAGAACTGGGGGGGGGGCAAGGCCCGCCTTGTCCCCCCCCCCCGGTTAGTACGCCCATGTTGAAGGCCTTCTGGAGTAATTCGAAGTCCGACTCTCTGATTATCTTACTTTAGGTACGTGGCAGCGAGCTCTTCTTGAAAGCAGCAGACAAAACTATAGGCCTGGATTTGTCCCTGCCAAACAGTGGATGATCACGTTGTCGGTGTACTTAAAAAATGGCGCTCTACCGGTGCAGAAGCTACTTTCTCTCCTTGCACCCTTCGAGGTGACAGATCGGAAAGCAAAGTCAAGCCGCTAAGCCTAAAGGCCCACGCGACCAACCAATGAAATCAATTCTAAGGCCCGTTCGCACACTTGCAACCGAGTGGGATCGGCTGAGACAAGACAGGTTTTAAGCCTCTCGCGACGGCTTAGAACCTGCTCCGCAACAGCGCATTCGATCCTATACGCCGTCGCAAGAGGCTTAAAAACTGGTCTTGTCTCATTCGGTACCTACTGGATACAAGTGTATGAACGGGCATTTAGAATCGCGAGGTTTGAAGGGCATCCGTTGTAACCCTGTCTCCATGTGCACGCAGTTTGCAGAGGGACGTGCATATCGCTTTTGACGACTCACTGGCGGCACCGGTGCTAACCAACACTTTTTCAATACATATAGACGCTTTACACGCGCGCAGAATACAGCCGCCATTGCTGACCTTCTCCTGTTTTACCGAGATACCGCGAGCCACTGAAATTGGTGTGGACGAGCCTCCACAAAGGCCAATGCTGGGGAGAAAGACAGAATAAAATCTAGGATGGCAATAACCTGGCTTGCTATGGTAATAATGAAGTGAAGTAAACGTAATAAGGGGAGACAAAAACTGAAGGTCAGTTATGGCGGTGCCCATGCAGAGCTGCTGCAAAGCGTCTATACTATCGTCAAGCGGCAACGCCGGCGTCAGAAGCGAAACGCCACCAGCCCTAAAAGCTACACACGCAAAACTAGCGGCACCGACCTAATCAGCGCGAAATCAGAAAGGCGGCGGCTCAGACAGAAAGCGAACCCCGCAAGCCGGCGGTGACCCCCTCGTGAACCTATAAGAGGGGCTTTACGGGAACCAGAGACGGCCGCAGAGGACACGCAATTACCGCCTACTTTTCCCTGGCGCACTTTTCTTTTCGGAAGAACTATTGCCATGCGCTTTGCTTACTCTGTACGTTGCTTCATAGAAAAGCTAATAACGCATTATCATTCCTTCGTTCTCTCTCCTGTCGGGCTTTCGGGAGGTCACGGAGTCTGGGGATCGCGAAACAAGACAAGATGCGCGATACGGTCATAAACAAACGAAGTGGCTGGCAGTCCCGTGTAGCTGCTGCGTCTTGACAAAATGTCTTCATACATGGCAGCGACTTACAGCGTCTGCAGCGTATTCTATGCTGACTATCTAAATAAACACAAAAAGAATATATTAAGCAGAGAAATTTTCGCAGTGTGTAACGTCTGAGTGCCCATTCTCCCAAGACGATCGTGCAAAATCCTCCAGTTTGTGCATTTCCCATTTGTCGCCACATTCGGAGCAGACCGATTTTCTTTCACTCGTTAGTATTAATGCAGCACAGGGGAGTGCTTCGCGGAATTCGACAGCCTGGTTTGAAGAGGGACAAAAGACGGACTATTCAAGATGCCGTCTTGCCAACGCGGACAACTAGAGTGCTCAAAATCTTTGCTCTTTTTTTTAGGTTTATCTTGGTCAGTTGGACGTACAACCGTCATGAATAGCAGTGTAACAAGAATGGGCTCAAACATTATCACTTTATCGCGAATATATGTAAAGATATTCGCATATAATTGGCACCGCTGTAGTTACTTTTGATTACTTTCAGTAGAAAATAAATAAACAAAAAATCAGCAGAACCCATCCTTTGGGAATGATTATCTACGTTAATGCGAATAGCATCAAACGGTGCGGAGTTATGCGTTCGTCAGGTGGCCGGCACACTCTAGATACGCCAGCCCACTCTTGAGGCGATTCTAAATTTGCTGACACTTTCACAGCCCTGCGCACGATCTCCGCAGCCCAGCACGTGCGTTTGTGTCACTTAGGAAGGCGAGCAAAGCACGCGCCATACGCACAAACACTCAAAATGGTACCGACCAGACTTTCTGGCGTCTCAGCTAGTCTCAACCAACGGTACTCTAAACGGTTGTTTATATCTTTACCATAGGACGCGCTTACAGCGCTGTCACAGCCATAGAGTTATTATAATGTACGCTAGAGGTTCAACTGGCGCTAGTGTCTATGCGACTTCCGGGAGGCAAATTGAAGCAGACAGCAACCAGTCTACTTTTGCGGTGCTCCTGTGCATTCCTATGGGAAAACGCGCGTGAATTTTGTCTCTTCACCGGAAAATAACGTGAATAACTTTTGTTATATCGGTTGTACCGGATAGTACGTACCTTTATTGATATTGTGAAAGTGTAATTGCTTTAGTTACAGCATTTTTCTTTGCCACTGAACGATGTTAAACTTCGCTATATTTCAGGCCCAAACCTCCGTTCCATGGCAGGTATGTAAAAATGAGCGACGATTCTAAGCTAAATAACAATCGAAAGGAATGTAGAGTGCGTTCAAGATTCGCTAGCATTCCGGTGGCGCTTATATATTGCTAATATGCCCGTTCTGTCGCTATATGAATATGACGCCGTCGTGCATCTTTACGATCTGCTAAAAAATAAAGTATGTGGGCTACGAAAGGTGTGTCTTTTCATTATTTCCTATGTCGGGCAGTTTTAATCGGGCACCTGTTCTCTGGCTTCTCCCTATTTGCAAAGATTTGAAACGTGCGGGTGATGATTTGAACCCACAACAAGCATTTTCACACATATCCATGAGCAGAAAGAATAAAGCAGTACTTATTTATGGCAAATCTGACTATATTACGTGGCTTTCAATTTATTTTGATCGTCTGCATTCACAGGAGGTACTTATCCAGTGGTACTGCGTAGTTCTTGCCGTCTCTCTTGGTTTTCCACATGTCCTTCGTTCGTTTGGCACGTATCTCCCCCATGCTGGAAAGCGCCGACGCCGTGTTCGCGCTAACAGTGTCCGACAGTGCACATAAATACACGTACGAAGCTGGTTTAAGCACCGTTTTTCATGCCACGAATTTCAAATAAAAGCGCAGTAACTGACCAATTATTTCGTCTGCGTAACTGAGAAATGTTCGAATGCGCCCAGTACGTACGAATTATTTGTGATATTTTCTCTTATAATCGAGCGCAGAGAGAAAATGCACTCGCTTTTTCCCATAGAAATGCATTACCGGAAGTCAATTTCGGACTGGTTGCTGTCTGCTTCAATTTGCAGCAGCACACTAGCGCCAGTTGAACCTCTAGCGTACATTATAATAACTCTATGGTCACAGCTAGCCGGTGCGCGCGCGTCCAGCACGAGGGCTCATTCCGCTCTCGTGAGGGTGAGCACGGCCGCTACATCACCCTCTCCCGAGCGCGGGAGAGGGTGAGCTAGGGGCAGTGCTAAGCCTCACGAGAGCGGAATGAGCCCTCGCATGGAACGCGCGCGATGGTAAAGATATAAACAGGTGTTTAGAGTGCCTTGAATGACTGCCTTCATAGCTCTGTGGTTAGCGCGTCTGCCTGCTGATCAAAGGGTCAATGGTGTTCGGAACCCCGCCGGCGCCGGTCTTTTTTATTTATTTATCGACCCGCGGCGTAAGAGGTTAGATAGCCAGATAGATATATAGATAGATAGATAGATAGATACATAGACGAAAAGTGCGTGAAGTATCAAAGAATGCTATTCGCATTAAAAAAATTGCAGTAGAAATTACATTTCTTTGTCCCGCTTTTGTGGATTATGTGATTTATGGTATTGTATTTCGACTCGTGACAACTCTCAAAAAAAGAACTCTTCGTCTCACCTTAGCATGGACTCAACCACGAAGGCTGTGCTACCGCGAGCGGCTAGCTTTGACTGCCTTAACGGGAGCACTTGCTGCACGAGCGCGCGTGCAGCCGCCGAGGCTTCATTCAAAGCAATTAGCTCGCGCTTTTAGCACGCGCGGCTAACAATAGTTCGTACTAACGTGAGACGAAGTATTTTTTATAGTGTGCAGTCGAGCTGGTGGAAGTTTACCATGATGCTTTTTAACCCGAAACTGGGGCAAGAGAAAAATATTTTCCCTCCTTCCCTTACTTTGCCCGGTGTTCTAACAACAGTGGGGACCTTTAGCAAATCACTGCCGCGTTCCGAGTACCGCACTACCGGAGCCTTTGAAGCATGTTTTTAGCGCATGCCCCGTGGCCACAGTATCACCCGGGCGCGCGCTTTAAAGGGGCCCTGCAATCATGTTTAAGCGTCTACCGTTTTTGCGGTTTCCACGTCTCTTGGGGTTCGGGCAAGCCAGCGGGCACGGAGAGAGCAACTAAATATCAGTGCGTCATATTTTAACTGGACGACGCGGAAACACTCCTCCAACTACGGGGGCGATTCGCGCTGCCGAAAGCGCGCGATACGTGACGCCTTTGGTCCTGGGCTTACTACTGGTCAAAGCCGCTAAAAGCTTCTTTTTGGTCGACGTACAAAATATAAGTGGCGCGAACCGATATATAAAAGTAGTTTTTGTTCAGTATTTTAGATTAGAAAAGAAACCAATGCAGTTTAGAAAGTATGGAAACAAGAAATGACCCATCGACATACGCGCCAGCAACAGGGGCGGATTTAGGGGGGGGGGGGGGGCAGGGGGGGGCGACCGCCCCCTGAGCTCTTCAAAGTCAGCTTTTTAAAATAAAATCATTGATATACATCATCCAGAAGTTTAGTTTTTAGCGACATAGCAAATATTTGGTCAACAAAATAGACCTGGGCAACGTTTGGACCGTGTCATATCTCAGCAGACTCCCCCCCCCCCGCCGAAATGCCTACCGCCCCCTCCCCCCAGGCCTGACCCATAAATCCGCACCCTGGCCAGCAAGAGGTGAAAAAGGCGGCGCACACTAGAAAGGGGTAGTGGGATCAGGCACCGACGGGCGGCGAGTGTAGAAAGGCCCCGGATGCTACGCGGCGGCGCTCCGGTCGTATGAACTGGAGGAGCCGACCGGTTCCGAGCGTTCCCAAGGCCTTCGGCGGGCAGCTTTGTCTTGCGGTTTGGTCGTTTGGCGGTATGGCAGCGCGAAGTGGCTCCCGTTCTAAACTGATCTTTACCCCGTGTTTGCTGTCGTTTGTGGCCAATGAAGTGTCATGCCGAATTTGTGTTTAATCGCGCAGCAAATGCAATGAGAGCCGCTCTCGCTGTCCGCTGCATACAGCCTATCCAGAACATGCTTTAGTGGCGCCATCTCGAGCCGTCGACACGGAGTGCGGCAGCCGTGAGCGCTCGCTGAGCTCAATACCCCTCCTCTGGTTCACGGCCACTCAAGCGACCAAGGACGTCATGAAGGTTATTTTTAGAGCGCAGCTCTTAGGCGCCCGTTTCCGGCTTGAGCGGCGTCGCCGTCGCCGTCGGCGTAACCGCGCGTTGCATGCAACTCAAGTTGCATGCAACCTGAGTTGCTTGCAACCCCCGAAGTCACGTGACCCCCAGGCACGTGACCTCCCCCGATGTCACGTGATCCCTGAGGTCACGTGACACCCTGGTCACGTGACCCCCAGCAACTCAGGTTGCATGGAACCTGAGTTGCATGCAATTTCAGTTGCTTGCAACCCCCGGAAGTCACGTGACCCCCAGGCCACGTGACATCCCCCGTGACCCCCGAGGTCACGTCACCCCCAGGTCACGTGACCCCGGGCCACGTGACCTCCCTGAGGTCACGTGGCCTTTCAGGTCCTGTGACCCCCCCCCCGAGATCACGTGACCCCCCAAGGTCACGTGACCCCCCCCCGAGGTCACGTGACCCTCCCCGTGCCTTCCCTCCTTCTCAAGAGCTGCGCTCTAATTCGGTTTACAGGTAGTTGTAAACGGCTTTCATTTTTGTTTGTTTTTGTCATTTTTAATTTGCCTATAACTTTTTTAATAAAGCGAAATTCGAGAGAAGCAAAGTTTCACTAAGTTACTTCGTTCAATGCGCTCAGGTTCGGTGCAAATTAAAAATCAGTAAAAAAAGTCCTTCTAGGGCCCTTTAAATGCGCCGGTAGTGCAGGGCCCTTCAAAGGCTCCGGTAGCGCGGTACTCGGAACGCGGCAGCGGTTTGCTAAAAGTCCCTAGTAAGTCAGACGATGGCAAGGTAACCGTAGCATAAATAATTTAATCATTAATTAGGGAGTTACAGGGAACTTGTTTTTGCACATCCGATAAAATACGATGGGCCCTCCGGTACGAACTGTTCACGTGCTACAGGAGAGGACTCGCACATGCGCAGTTCGTACCGGAGGGCCCATCGTGCCGTGTCGGCTGTGCAAGAACGGTTCCTCTCTATTATACTGGGTGTCCCAAGGAGCGGCCAGGCTCTTTATATCGACCGCAAAATTCGGTTTCTTAACCCAGTGGTTTTCAACCAATGATCTTTCGCGGACCCCTTGAGGATCGGCGGAGATGGTGGAGGACCCCGCTCGCGGTAAGAGGACGGGGAAGGTGTAGGTTAATTATGATAGTGATTTAATAAATAAATATAAATAAGGGCTAGTGGGAAGTAGGCTTCTCTTACTGACATATAGAGGAGAAAACTCACCCGAAAATTGCAACATTTCTTCTCAATCTGAAAAAAGACAACTTTTATTGCCGGGCTTGACTGATGAGGTTGGGCTTCGCGGACCCCTAAATGCCTTCGCGGACCCCTCAGTTTGAGAACCACTGCCTTAACCTATCGCGCTACGACTTCGTGCAGTGTTGCCCACAGATGGTGCATTTTTTTGTATAATTTGCAAAGAGCGAATTTACCCGAGGAAAAAGTAAAGAGAGAAAAAGGCTTAGCTCATATTGAAACGCAGCGAAGCCACCGGTCTTCAAACATATACGGCGCCGATTCGCACGGGAGGAAGATAAAGCAAGCAGTCGCGACGCCAACTGCCGCCAACGAACGAGCATACGGCGCCGAGAGCGGGCGTCATTAGCAGACGATCTTTTTCGATAAGTGACGGGCTGACGACAAAAAGCAAACAAACAAAAGAAAACCTCGACGTTTTGCTGTAGCAGGGTCAAATATACAAAAAAAAATGTTTTTTTGTTGTGTGCGTGTGTCCCCTTCTCATTTTCTTCTATTTGTTATTTTCTTGACACTGAAGTCTTCATTGTTGTCGTGGGTCGTCTCCCGTTCTGCGTTGCGCCTCAGTGTGGCAATCTTTACTTCCGTAAAACCACCCCTTTTGTTCGTGGATAGTTGGGGGGAAACTCTAGAAAGGCGCCTTTGGGAAGGCGAGGGAAGGCCTTCATTCTATGAACGTTGGGGTGAAATATTATTCGCAATCGGCAAAAAAGCGATGTTTTCACGAGCTCACCGTTGCTTATCGGAGCTAGCAACAGGATTAGGTTGCTCGAAAGAATGTTCACGTTTCCCCATGCCACGACCACGCCACTTCATACTCAAAAACTCGGAAAATGGCGGAATGTCAAAAACGTATTTGAGATAATGAGTAGAAGATACTCAGAAATGTAATTAAAATACAGTATCAAATACCGTCGGTCAAAAGTATTCGCAAGATAACAAAGATACTTCTAAAAGTATTTGAAATATAGTATCTTGAGTAGGATATTTGAGACAGGCACAAGTCTGAGAATTTCAAATAAATCTCGCCATCAATATTGCACTAATTTTTTTTTCCGCGCAATTTTTTTTTTGTCACGCATGTTTTTATAGCAGAGGAAGAAAAAAATTTCTTTTCTTTTTAGGGGTTTAAATATAAAAATAACAGTTCAAACGTTCGGTGCTCTGAACTTAGTCTAGAAAAAACCTATTGAAGCCGTAGGCAGGCAGTACACAGATCTGAGAAACGATGCTTGGGCAAACGATCATGAACGGTGCGTGACTACCGCAATGGCCATAAAACGTAATTAAAAAAAATGTGAAAAAGAAGATTGGCGGCGATTTGTTATTTTGAAAATCCTATCCTATTAAAGGGGCCCTGCAAGGACTTTTTTACTGGTTTTTAATTTGCACCGAACCTGAGCGCACTGAACGTACTAACCTAGGGAAACTTTTCTTTTCTGGTCTCATCGCAAGCGTTCACGGCTGCCGCACTCCAGTGTCGACAGCGCGAGAGGGCGCCATTAGAGCATGTTCTGGATAGGCTGTATGCAGCGGGCAGCCAGAGCGGCTTTCATTGCATTTGCTGCGCGATTAAACACTGATTCGGCATGACACTTCATTGGTCACAAACGACAGCAAACACGGGGTAACGATCCGTTCAGAACTTCGCGCTGCCATACCGCTAAACGGCCAAACCGCAAGACAAAGCTTCTCGCCGAAGGCCTTCGGAACGCTCGGAGCCGGTCGGATCCTCCTGTTCATACGACCGCAGCGCCGCCGCGTACATCCGGGACCTTTCCGTGTCGGCGCCTGATCCCACTACTCCTTTCTCTTATGCGCCGCCTTTTCCACCGCTTGGTGGCGGGTATGTCGACGGGTCATTTCTTGTTTCCGTACTTTATAAACTGCATTCGTTTCTTTTCTGATCTACAATACTGTACAAAAACTACTTCTATAAATACTTGAAATGGTTCGCGCCACTTGTATTTTGACCAAAAAGAAGCTTTTAACGGCTCTGACCAGTAGTAAGCCCAGGACCAAATACGTCACATTTTGCGCGCTTTCGGTACCGCGGGTCGCCCTCGTCGGTGGAGGAGGTTTCCGCGTCGTCCGGCTAAACAATGACGCACTGATATTTAGTTACTCTCTCCGTGCCCGCCGGCTTGCCCGAACCCCAAGAGACGTGGAAAAAGCAAAAAAGGTTGACGCTTAAATATGATTGCAGGGCCCCTTTAAGCGTGAAATGCTTAATAGGATATTAAGCGTGAAATGCATTATAGGACTTAGAACTTTTAATTTTACCACTAAAAAAACGTCGGGTTACGTTACATCAATTTCCCCTCCAAATTTAGCAGAGCAACTGAATTGGTGTCAAGTCACGTGACATCGATTTTCCCCCAAAAAACTGAATTAGTATATATCACGTGACATCGATTTTCTGCCAAATTTATAGGGGAAACTCAATTGGTGTATAGGTCCAGTGACATAAATTTTCGCGCCAATTTTAACGGGGAAACTGAATTTGTTCACAGGTCACGTGAGATCAATTTTCCCGCCAAATTTAGCGCGAAAACTGATTTGGTATACACCTTTCCAAAAAACGCTCCTAGGCCGCCGCCATGTTGCTGATGCTGATGCGGCTAGTGCGACTCTCGCGCCCTCTATCAGCTAGAAATTTTCTGCCACTCTCTGGGACTGTGAAGACCCGCTCAGCGCGGTTCTCTACCTGTGTTTTTGCGGTTTTGCATTCGACGTTTTCTCGCCCCTCTTGAAAGTTTCCACTTAATTTTTTTTATGCGTGCTGCGTACCCTTTCTGTGTTATCTTCCATTGTGAGAAATAAGGCTGGTAAGTGCCTGCCATTCAAGCTTTTCTGCTTGACATTCACGGGAAACGAAGGAGGTGAAGGACGTCGAACGACCCTCGACGCGATTTTGCGAACATTGTTCTCCCCCTCCCAGAGATAATCCGCGTAGAATCCTCAGTCATCTCCAAAAATAGTTGTCCGGGTTGGGGTGGGAAACGGGTCAGTCGCGTTCGTTCCTTTGACTTGGTGCTGTTGTGAAAAAAGGAAGCTCTCCACGAAACGTGCCCCAAAACGAAGTCATCTTGGATTCCGTCCGATCGTCAAGATGTGACTGTCGTCGACTGTGACTGTGTTATTTGAGATCTTTCTCAAATAAATTATTTTTGGATAACGCTGCATCGTGTGGTACGTACAATATATTGTTCGAATGTTAACACTTTCTAAATTGTATGTCCGTGTCCTGTCCACCGGTAAACACGTTATTTGTGAGCGTGAAAAATGCATGCCTTTCGGCTCTCTTCTGTTGTAATTTATTTTTGACAGCTAAGCGCTTTGTCGTTTGTCATGCGGCGAATCGCGCGGAGCCGTCAAAACTTATCGTAAAAAACACACACAGAAACTAGAACTATACATTCAAGTCGCATTCGTTCTGTCGCGTGCGTACCCAACAAAAATAGTTTATAGGTTTTTTATTGCTTTTTTTTCTTCTTTCAAATGTGGTACAATGCTTTCTCGATGACCTCGGGAAAATACGTGCACCATGAAACACAAAATACAGCGGGAAAAGACGAGAATTTAGCCGCCAGCATTGTTTGAAACTGCGCCTACGCAGGCTGCGCCTATCGAAATCACAGTCCTCTCGGTTAGGGTTAGCAGGGACGCCGGTGAGAGTCTAGCCTCAAACCCAGTGACTGGGCTCGAAAACGGTTTGCTGCCCCTGGGGTCGAGTGTTGCTTGGAAAGGTGTATACAGCAGTGTTGCCACAGCTCCCCAGAAAATAGTAGTAGATTTCAGTCTGAAAAATCAGCAAAAATCAGTAGATTTCTAAATTTTGGTAGTCTGCTTTTTCTATTAGCTTGTTTGTTTTGTACGGTTATTACATTGATTATTTGCTCAGCAAATATAAAAAAATTCCACAAAAAACAAAATGAAGCAGTGAAAAAAAGTGGAGATTGTATGCAAAGAAAATTCCCAAGACCTCTTTCTGCAGTATCTGGAAGTCAGCTGCCGCATGACTATTACAGGATTACCAGAAATCGCTTAGTCTTTATTGCTTAGTGGTCTGCTGAATAAAGTAGTTTCACACTTCTTGTTCTTTGAGTGTAAAATTTTTTTTGCCAGAATTTTTCTTCAAAGTCCCCGTATCCCGAAGTGTTTTAAAGGAAAGGCCCTCCAATGATTTTTTGACTGGTCGAAAGCTTGCGCTGAAGCAACCTCAGGCAACGTAGTGACACGAAGAAAAAATCGTGGTGGCAAACTTCGCGTTATTTTCGAACCAAATTAAAGTCGCCCAACCCGCGATGCATACGGCACGGCATGAAAGGCGCGAAGCGAGGTGCACCCTCTCAGATGGCCGACCGTGCCGTCGCTCTGTAGCGACTTCGACAAGCCTTTCTTTCCCTTTTCTATTTTTGACACCAATCCACCGGCGCTTAATTTAACTATCCCCTGCACCCCCCCCCCCCCCCCGCCCCTGTTGGCTCTCACTTTCCCCCCTCATTCCCTTTTAAAGGGTAACTGCAAAAGAAAAAAAAGTTTTTTTTAAACAGCCTAATTAGGACAAGCATGTCAAAAACAATTTTTCCGCCAGAAAAAAAAATTTTTTACAGCAATATTTATTGCGTGAGACTGATTTTAGTTTGCGGCTATTTCGTCCGTTTTAAATCGCGCGCCACGAAGTTGGGATTTCGTGACGTCAATCCCAATCGGCTGGTATACTTCTCATTGGCTAAGAGTTTGATTATATGCCACTCAAAAGGAAATATGCCGCTCAAAAGGAAATTGCAACATATAACAAAGGTTTAACAACCAAGATCTAAGCTGTCAATCAAACTCTTAGCCAATGAGAAGTATACCAGCCGATTGGGATTGACGTCACAAAATCCCAACTTCGTGGCGCGCGATTTAAAACGGACGAAATAGCCGCAAACTAAAATCAGTCTCACGCAATAAATATTGCTGTAAAAATTTTTTTTCTGGCGGAAAAATTGTTTTTTGACATGCTTGTCCCAATTAGGCTGTTTAAAAAAACTTTTTTTCTTTGCAGTTACCCTTCGTTTGTTTGTTTCTTTATTTAACTCTGAAGAGTTGGGTCACGCACGCGCGCGCGCCACAACACTCGCGCGCACTCACGCACGCACACAAACACGCACGCACGCACGCGCACGCACGCACGCGCGCACGCACACACACACACACACACACACACACACACACACACACACACACACACACACACACACACACACACACACACACACACACACACACACACACAGACATGAAATGACCCGCCGAATGGCGCCGAAGCTACTTGAGGGTGCGCTTTGGAGCAAACAGTAGTAGCTTTGGACCAGGTGTAGGCAAAAGAGGACCAAAATCAGTAGGTTCGGTGGTATTATCACTGAATCAGCAGAAATCTGAAAAAATCAGTAGATCTACTGATAAATCAGTAGGAGTGGCAACACTGGTATACAGGTTACGTGACATCACTCTTCCCGCCAAATTTAGGGGGAAACTCGTCAACTTTAACGGGAAAACTAAATGTGTCTGTAGGTCCCGTAAAGCCACGTCATGTGATATCAAATTTTTCGCTAGTGGGAAACTGATTTTCCTCGCTAAAATTAGCAGGAAATGCACGGACGGACCATAGAGTTATTACAATAAACGCTAGAGGCTCAGCTGGCGCTAGTGTGCTGTTGCATTTTGAAGCAGACAGCAAGCAGTCGAAATTGACTTCCGGTAATGCATTTCTATGGGAAAAAGCGAGTGCATTTTCTCTCTGCGCTCGATTATAAGAGCAAATATCGCGAATAATTTGTACGTACCAGGCACCTTGGAACATTTCTCAGTCACGCAGACGAAATAATTGGTCAGTTACGGCGTTTTTCTTCCAAATTCATCGCATTAAAAACGGTGCTAAAACGGCTTCGTACGTGTATTTTTGTGCACTGTCGGACACTGTTAGCGCGAACACGGCGTCGACGCTTTCCAACATGGGGGATATACGTGCCAAACGAACGAAGGACATGTGGAAAACCAAGAGAGACGGCAAGAACTACGCAGTAACACTGGATAAGTAACTCATTGTGCACGCAGACGATCAAAATAAATTGAAAGCCACGTAATATAGTCAGATTTGCAATAAATAAGTACTGCTTTATTCTTTCTGCTCATGAATATGTGCGAAGATGCTTGTTCTGGGTTCAAATCATCACCCGCACGCTCCAAATCTTTGCAAATGGGGGAGCCGGAGAGCAGGTGCCCGATAAAAACTGCCCGACATAGGAAATAATAAAAAGACACACCTTTCGTAGCTCACGTGCTTTATTTTTGCGTTCGAATGTTTCTTTAACCGATCGTAAAGATGCACGACGGAGTCATTTTCATACAATGACAGGACGGGCATATTAGCAATATACAAGCCCCACCGAAATGCGAGCAAACCTTGAACCTTGAACCTTGAACCTCTACATTCCTTTCGATCGTTAGTTTGCTTAGAATCGTCGCTCGTTTTCACATACCTTCCTTGAAACAGAGGTTTGGGGCTGAAATAGAGCGAAGTTTAACACCGTTCAGTGATAAAGAAAAATGCTGTAACTAAAGCAATTACACTTTCACAATACCAATAAAGGTACATACTATCCGGTACAACCAAAATGACAAAAGTTATTCGTGTTATTTTCCGGCGAAGAGACAAAATTCACGCGCGTTTTCCCGTAGGAATACACAGGGAGGCTGGAAATGTAGACTGCATGCTGTCGATGCTGTCCAACGTTAATTCAATTTGCAACCGGAAGTCCCGTAGACACTAGCGCCAGCTGAGCCTCTGGACAAAACTTGGGAAGGGGTATTGCGTGCTTGTTTATAATTACAAGTCTTTTTCTTTTTTTTTTTGGGGGGGGGGGGGGGGGGGGGCGGGGGCTTTTTGCATATTGTGATTTCGAGAAGTCGAAATATGAAACCGAAACTGTTCTCTCGCGAACCAATTTTTCTCTTTTGCGCGTATCACGTAGAATTCACAGGCGGCGCCACAGGACGTGTGTGGAGTCAAACATGGCGAGCGAAGGTAATCCGTTTCTGGATCCTGCGGGAGAAAACCCAATCAGCTGCAAAAATGAGGCGCCAACGGTAACCTACAACTGGAAGAACGTCACGCTCGACTTCCAAGAAGCCACCCGAGAACTCCAGCTGGGCGAGCTGTTACACGACGAGATGTTCACCCTGTTCGAAGCGATGTCCGCTATCGAGATGATGGATCCGAAGATGGATGCTGGCATGATGTGCAACTTCGGCAACAAAAAGGTGATGAACTTCGACCAGGCGCTGGCGGCCGGGATCCTCAAGACGGCGGACCTGTCGACGAGTGAACACATTGGCATCATGGACTCCACTCTGGCGTGCCTAGTCACCTGGCTCGAGGGCCACTCGCTGGCCCAGACGGTCTTCACCAACCTCTACCTCCACAAGCCCCACATGATCGACGACAAGGTGATGAAGGCCTTCTCGATATGCATCCTCAAAATGGTGGACACGATAAAGAACTTTGTCAACAAGGCGGCCGTCTTCGAAGAGGAAGACTTCCAGCCCGTGGTGTACGGCTACAAGCTGGCCTGCGATGTGACGGAGGTGCGGGCGGCGGGCATGATGAAGGAGGTCGAGGAAGAGCTGTCGCGCAGGGTCAAGTCGACGAGGGCCAAGCCCGGCGAAGACCTGGACGCCGCCCAGTTCGCCCAACACGAGGAGGCCCTGGCCGTATACACGCGGATCAAGTTCTGTCGCTTGTTCCAGCAGGCGCTGATCATCTTCAGCAAGAAAGGCAGTGATGGCGTCGAGGAGGTGGAGCGCCTGCTCCAGCAGTGCCTCGAGGTGCTCCCCGTTCTCCGCCGCACCATCCCGCTCGGTGTGCAGCCGGACCCCAAGGCCGAGGGCACCAACCGCGCCGACTACCCGACTGTCATGGGCTTCGAGCCGCTGGTCAACCAGAGGCTCCTGCCACCCACCTTTCCCCGCTACACCAAGATCAAGCCGCGCGCTGACACCATGGACTACCTGGAGGCGCTGATTGGACGGCTGCGTCACGTGTGCCGCATCGTGGACTGCACCTCCTTCCACTCTGCCATCGACTTTCTGGGCGAGTTCAGCAAGACCTGGCCGTGCGTCCTCTCAAGGTGAACGCCTTACAACCTCGTCTCTGCCCAGGTGTCTTTGCATTGCAGTTGGCCCTTCCCATCTGTCTGGCTCGGGTCGAGTTACTGTGCTTGCACCATTCTCAGCTACCTTCCTGGCAGCGCACACGGTTCTCTTGCGGACGTCCTCAAGATATCCCACCTTTCCACAAATGTCCTGTGGACATGCATAAGGCACCCGTTTGTTTTGTTTTTCCAAAGGCACAGAGGCTAAAAGCTTTGTGCCTTTGTGCATCAAAAAACCTTCCCAGATGCACTGGAGATATGCAGGTCACCCTCACGAGGTAACAAACCAGCACCTGAATGTTGGTACCCGCCAAGCTTTTGTAAATGAGCCCGCACTGCTAAGAATTTCCTTTCTTCCCACACACAAGTTCTATTTACTGCACCCTAAATAGGAAAAAAATGTTTATGAAAAACACAGATGTATGAACTGGATTGTGCCCCATAATAGAGGTAAATGAAGTGATAATAGCAGGCGTAATTTTAATGTTTCCTGCTCTTTAAGTCACTCTTAATTCGAAATGTTAATTTGATGAAACAACTCAAGTAGATGTAACACCTGTCAAGGGGAAACAAGATATAATGAATGTTTTCACTTGATTAACAGTATGCATGCTCTGTCCTGAAATTGGATCTCTGTGACAGTGCAAAAATGGTTAGGAAAGAGGCTTCACAAGCAAAAAAAAGGCTCCTTTTTTTACTAAATGCACACAGGTTTAAAAAAAAAATAGTGTTTTATGATAAAAAAATCTGTTCAGGAAGGTTAGGATTGCTTAGAAATGTAATTTGCTCTCCAACGTTCTAATTCAAATTATTTTAAAACTTTCTAACATAAACATCAATGGTCGATTAAAGAAAATGCCAACATTTTGAGATTTTAGTTAGACAATGTTATAATTTGTTAAAACTCGCACAAAAAAAAAAAATAGAAACTAAATTTTAAACTTTGTTTAAAGTTTTTTGAAGTTCTAAAATTTCTAAGCTCACAAATTTTAGGCCGGTTTTCATGAATAGTACTTGCATTTGACTTCGCAAATGCCACAAAACCTTCGCTCTCGTGAAAGGCAGTTCCAGGGTCACCCAATGCAGTCGATCGCAGTCGTGCTCAATCTATAGAAACGCCTTCCTAAGACAACTCCGGCCCGAACTGACTGAGCCGTCGCGCAGGTCGGTGGTGCAGCTGCTGTACCTGCCCTCGCCGGGCAGGGTGCTGGGCAGCCTGACCATGGTGGAGGTGCTGAAGGACTCGGTGCGCTCTTTCATCCGTCCTCCCGTGCTGGCCCAGCGTGGGGCCCTGTCCTCCCACCAGCAGGCCCGGGAGTTTGTGGACGCCTTCCTGGCCCACTGCGTGCGCCCCTTCACCTCCCTCGTGCACATCTGCGGCCACAACCGGGCGCGGCAGCGGGACAAGCTCACCCACCTGCTCGAGGAACTGGCCGTGCTCCAGGACGAGGCCGATCGGCTCGACACCGTCCTGCACAGCATCTCCGTCAAGCTCGAGGTCGGCTCCCTCGCTTCGCTGCATCGCGCAGTCTAATCACGCGACTCGCTGTGCCAAGTTGTGGTGTCACATGGTGTTGCGGTGTCAACAACATTCTTAGATCTATAGTAACATAGGGTGATGACAGTGTCACGGGACTCACGGGAAGTCAAGGTGGCGTGTGATGTCGCAATGGTATTAGGTCAGTAACATTGGGTGTTGAGCCGTGGTGTAGCGGTACAGTATGTCATTTGACACTGTGTCACATGACATCACGTGACAGCATGACATTTGAGTCACGCTGTCCAGATTTGCGTGTATATCACCGATGCATTCTGCTTACGGGACATTTGGGTGGTGGATGAGAGGAGTGACTCAACGTGACTTATGCAAGTTAAGAGTACCAAGCTACAAATTTTTTAACACCTTGAAAGACTGCTTTAAGTCAGAATCGAGAGTGGTTTGTATTCAGTTTGCGAGAAAAATGTTCTTGCACATATTCAAGCTCCATTCGGCAATTTGTAGGTGTATCTGAAAAAGCAAAGAAAAGCTTTGTTTTTCCAAAAGAGTTGCCATTTTGAGTGGGATACTTAATTCTGTTGTCAGAGGTGTAAAGAACAATCATAAATAGCAGAGAAAATAATGAACTAACATAGCTGTGCTTCCTCATAGCATATATCATTTGCTTCCCAAAGCTTCAAGACATCGAGGCACGTAAGTGCGTGCCGGACTCGAATGTTTTTCTGACGGCGTTGTTCTGACTGCCGTTCTGGACATTCGGCGGATGAGGTCATGAGCAGCAACGTTAACATAACGTTCCATCTTCTCCTGGACTTTGGCCTTACCGGCACATTTCATTTTCGGTGTTGGTTTTCAAAATGCGCAGATGTGCAGTGATGCTTTGCACCAATATGATATTTGCCCGCATCAGAGTTCTGATCAGACATGTCACCAAGGGTGACGAAAACAGGGAGTTAGCGGCGGCCAAGTGACAAGTCTCCGGGCATCAACTTCAAAAAGCGCCAATGTGCTGGATTTTGGTGTTGAGGAGGAACTGTCGCAGAAGAGCATCGGCAACGACACCTGCAAAAAGAACTGTCTCTCTTTAATAGAACGTGGCGAGGTTGTTTAGCGGAATGAACCAGCCCAGGAAGAAACGTTACTAAAAAACTCAGAGGGAAATAGTGTAGCGGTGCTGCCGAGGCGCGTGCTAGAACCCACCGAGGACAAAGATGAAGCGCGTGGAGACGGCGCGTGACACACCTCTAATCTGGTCTAATTTGGTTATGGACGTCCTCTTGTAAATTAAAACCGTAACAATATTATTCAATGAAAATTTTTGATAGAGAATAGATTTTTTTTAAATAACAGAATCTGTATGTTTGCTTACCGTCCTGGAAACACTTAATCTCCATATTTTTTTTTTTTTTAGGAATGAGCACATAAAGGAAAGGACATGAAAATAGGGATCAATGTAAAATACCTCATGTTCTTGTCTTGTTCGTGAACGAAATGATACAAATACACAAGGCCTGGATCCATAGCCGAACGCTAGTTACAGATCTAGATCATGTGCTCTGGAGATCATTTTTTTATTTGTTTACCACTACCCCACCATCCATTGTAATACAGTTCTTTATCACAAGTGCACAGGCACACTGCAAGAAAGCATCAGTGCAGGGAGTCCGGACACATTTGTTTCAAGTTACACTAAATTCCATCTTGCAAAAAAGTGCTGTCATAGCTTCCCTGTTATCAGTAAAGAGTTATTAAAAATTGTTTCTGAGCCCATTATGTACGAAGAACTTAACTTTAACCTTCCACTCATGAGAATCAAGTACATACATAATAACAAGTTAGCCGTTTTAAAGGCATCTACTGCATCCTTCAGCTGATCTTGCCATCTGTTTTGCAAACCGACTATAGTGAAAAACGCGCAGCTCTTGGTCCTGGGCTACCTACATAAAGTGTAGTGACACACAGACGAAGTTGAAGGGTCTAACAGGCCAAAGGCGAGAGCACGCCCTATTGCTTGCTCTTTGGCGGTCAGTTCGGGTTAAACTTGGCACTAAAAACCATCCCTTATAACAAAGTGACAATATTTCCCGCAGGTCATGCAGCACATGGCCTGCTTCACGACCTGGGTGCTGCACCACGTGCTCAAGACCATGATCCAGTACCTGCTGTCGGGCTTTGAGCTGGAGCTGTACTCGACGCATGAGTACGGCTACATCTTCTGGTACCTGTACGAGTTCCTGTACGGCTGGATGATCTCGGCGCTGTCACGGGCGGACACTTTTCTCATGGACCAGGAGGCCCGGGCGGAGCAGCAGGGCAAGGCCGGCCGGGCGTCAAGAAGGGCAAGCGCAAGAAGAAGCCCTGCCCCGCACAGCCGCGAGATCTTTGTCAGCCAGGCCTACCAGAACCTCTGCGCGGGGCTACTACAAGACCATCGTGGGCTTCACCCTCGACGGAAAGCTCCGGCGGCCTGCCCGGAGTTCGACAAGGAGCAGGTGGGTGGCTCCGGGCAGCGAGGAGGTTCGACCGTACAAGGCGCATTGTCCGGCTCGTTTTCCAGAGCGCGGCGTTCGCCCAATGCGAGGCCCGTCGTCTTCTTCGATCAAGCACGGGGCACGGAAGCAATGCAAGTGCCGCGTCGGCGTACTGCAGGGACTCGCGTTCGATTGGCGCTTTGCCGACCGAACACGAGCCCCGGCAAGTGCCGATGTATCATTTGGCCACGTCGGCTGAGCACCAATTCAGAAACACAGACGAAAAGTTTGTGTTGTCCCCGTGGGTTCAGTTATGAAATTGGCTGCTAGGGGTGCGATTGTTGGGTCTCCTCCCCAACACTCTGTTTCACTTTCGGTGCGAGCGTAGCAGAAGCTGCAAGGGCACGCTTTGAGCTTTCAAAGTCCCTGCCGAGGGCGTGCACTACTGCGGTGCAAGCGTCCTTTAGGGTGGCACGCTCGAGCTTACAGCTTCGGCTTCGCTCGCATGTAAAGTGGAACAAACTATAGGTAACAGAGCCGTAGTGCTGCAATTTCTATGTCACCTAAAGAAGACCAGCGTTGGGCACACATTGGATACGACCGCTGCTTCTGCATTTGGATGGGACGCATGTCTTTCCTGACTGAACACTGGTCTCGGTCGAGACGACGACGCAGCGCTCGTGTCCAACCCGTGCCACGCGCTAGGCCGCCGGTAGGCAACGTAGAAATTTCAGCACTACAACCTTCTCATCTAGGGGGTGTTGCTCCAAGTCTCCGCGGTGCTTGCAGGGGGAGGAGGTGGGCAGCTAATGGGTGCGAGAACTTTGTTGCGGGGCATCAGGATGGGACATGACCACCAGGCAAGCTCTAACCGAGTTCACTGAAGTTCTCAAATTATCTTTGAGGTTGCCAGAATTTGCGAGAAGAATTGTGCACCTTCATTATCGGCTGTCCATACCGTTTGGAATTTGATGTATGGGTGTCCTAAACACTCGGAGCCCGTATAGCAAAAGCTCCGTGCTGCACAACCCAGGGATCCTGGGTTCAATCCCCACCCCGGCTTGTTTCGATCTGGACGAGCGCTGTACCGGCACGCTGCTGCACGATGCACGTCAAGACTCCAGGATAGCAGCGGTACTGCACTGGCTAAATTCCTCATCTACGCCAGAGGTGGACACCAGACACCGATTGAGAGTGGATAACTTACCGCTATCTAAGCACACACGTAATGCAATTACTGAGCCTCTTTGTGTTCCGTCCTACTCTTCCCAGGTCCGCTACGAGCACCGGTTCGCCCCGTTCAACAGCATCCTGACGCCCCCGCCGGTGCAGTATGCCCAGTACCGGGAAATGACGGACCCGTACAAGTACCAGCCGCCCCCAACACCCGAGGACATGTACACTGGCCGCCTGCAAGTGCTTCCAGAACGCACGCATGCTCCTCGACAACGTGCAGGACCTTAGCGAGAGCTTACCAGCGTCATGAAGGTGTCCAAGACAAACTTCATTGTGGTCAAGCTCTTGCTCAGTGGCCACAAGAAGAACTGCGTCCAGTCTGCCCGAGTTTGACTTCAGTCAGCACAAGAACTTCCCATCATACGCATCTGAGACACACTTCATCCGTGGTTGACGGAAGTTAGGAAAACTACCAGCCGTTCCTGCGGGCGAAGCTGCCCGAAAATTGTGGTTGGAGTGAGAGACCTCTTCGAAGGTAAACATGCAATGAATGTTTGGTGCACCGAAATTTGTGAAAGCACATGCCACGTGGCTAATGAATTATATTGCCCAATTTAGATAGGAAGGCTTTGTGCAGCTGCAGTATGCAAATTAAAATGGAAGTGTGCTGCTCAATTATAGAATCCTTCAGACATTGTTGCGACCAGAGTGTTTGCCTGTACGATGTCTTCGTGAATGATTTGAAATCAAAGAACCTCCTCCTCTTCGCCTGTAAATCATTTTATACGTAGAAAATATTTATATGTTCACAATGAAATTGTGAGACTGCAGTACCCGAGGGAAAAATGAGGGATGTATTCATTTCACTGTCTCTTTTGTAGTACATCAATCTCTGCTTTTAATACAAATGTGCAAGCTTGCTGTCTTACTTTCTCTTTTCAATTCTTCATTGTTCAAGCGCGGGCAGCTTAACTGCAAATTAAAGTTCCTCCTATTCTGATGGTGCGAAAGGAGCCCAATCTGAATCTTGGTCTCCCACTTCAATCAATGAAGCTGTTCAGATGCCAAGCACTCTTTACTTTTCATAGTATGTACAGTATAAGAAGTGCCATATGTGTGAACATACACTGAACTGCAGCTGCAATCCAACATTCGTGTGGTACATAATAAAGTTTATGTTGCTATCCATATCTTCAGTTTCTATCTAGAACAATCAAATAGTGGATTTACCCACAAAAGCACTTCCTTCTTTTCACACGCATAGTAATCAACACATACGAAGTGTGTTTCCTCATGCCTGGTACAGCCTCCAAGGGTCTGTTGATTGGCCATTTTCCTTGAAACGATCACGCTCCCCAAACAATAATGCCACCGTGCAAGGGGCCCAACTTTGGTGGAAAGGTACCGTCCTTGCAGCTACCGTTCAACTGACCCTCACGTGTTGGGGCATACCCACCTCTGCTGTGGGGGTTCACTAGGTGAACCGTTCAGGCGGCTTACTGAGTTGCCGAGCATGTTTCAATTATACAACAATATTGGGGAGCAAGCTGCGAATCACCACCTCATTTCGTCAGTCGCCTGCTGCGTTGCTCTGCCGCAAGAGCATTCTGCCCGCCTGCCTGCGACAGAACGTTCAAAGGCTGTGCAGACCTTTCTCGGAGGGCTCGCTCAAAGAATGAACCATGTGCTGCTTGCACTGTTGTAACCAGTGGCTCCATCTTTGTGCCCTTGACCACACATATTTCCTGAAATGTCACAAAAATGCCCAAAACAATGCAACTCCAACAAAATGAGCCAGCAATTTACAGCTTAACCTCTTAACTGGGGAGCGTATCTCTAGAAGCACCTCTATTTTAACTTTGAAATGGGGAGTGCGTCTAAAGACGTGCAACATATTTTTCGGATGGAGGGAAGGAGCGACGAAACAGGTTCCAATTTTTGATGGAGGTAATAAGTGCTGCCATCTATTGAACACAATAGCAGTGATGTCTCGTTAATATGGACACCTCCGTTCCCGTAAAAAATCGTCCATAATGTGAGTTATCCATAATAACGAAAGAGCCGTCCAACTACCTATGGGTCGAGTATGTCCCGTCATGCGACTGGGTAGTTGAAACGATGGCATTCTGCCATCGTTTCAATTACCCAGTAGGTAGTTGAAACGTGTTGTGTGTTTCAGGCTGAACATGACCAAGTGATTGGCAGTTTTTGTTTTTAAAACATGAAATGCTTTTAGGGAAGCCTCTACTCCTAAAAATACTGGTCGTCAGCAGATACATTTCCCCATTAAATTTAATGAAGAAATTGAATTGCTGTATAATTGTATATCGATTCAAGTTGCATCACATTGTGCGACGTCGTGGTCACGCGAGGAAGCGTTTTTCAGCTAAATTTAGTGGAGAAATTGAAATGGTGTATAGTGATACACTAATTTAGGCTGCGTCGCATCATCAGACTCGCGTCGGAACCATTTACCTGCTAAATTTATTCTGGAAATTGAACTAGTCCAATATACTACACTAATTTGGGTCACGTCACACCACGACGTGACACCACAACGTCGTGCAAAAAGTGGGTTGCCTTTAAGTCTAGCGGGGAAATTGGTGCGTATAATTATACACCGATCGAGGTCGCGTCACGTGATCTGATGTCAATAAACGTTCTTCAGTTCTCAGAAACTGCTGCATTCCATGCACTTGTAGGACTTGGAAGACAAAGGTTGTAGCCAATGTTTTTTTCTTTCAACAGCTGGAAGGCTGCAATCAGTGCAGTGTAGTGTGATGTTCCTCGGTGGAATCTCATTGCACCAACCCACTAGGCACTAATATTCTATGCCTGACACTCACCTGCATGAGTAAAATGTGGAAAAGTGCCAATGTCTTGTTCCCTTCGTGTCACTTTACTAATGTGTGTTGCCAGGGCGGCCAAAACCAATCAGTTCATCAAAAAAGGAAGATTGGCATTCCTAGCTTTGGAAAAGATCAAAGCAGAAAGGAGGGTTTTTGTGATGGCATAATGCCACTCATTTTATTAAATGGAACACATAGTGATAATGAAACCTGGATGTTTAAATACAGTGAGGAACTGAGTACAAAGGAAAATATCGAGCTACGCCGAACAAGCTGATTGCCCACGTCGAATGGCCTTGTTTAAAAAAAAAGCGAAGACTAAAAGACAAACTAGATGCTTCAATGAAATGAGATGGGATGGTCACAAAGTCAAATCAGTCATCGGTTATAGGTAAAATGCCACTATATAAAAAAAGCTATGCAAGGTGCAATAAAAACAATAGTAAGCCTAAGAGAATGAATGGCATGAATCCACTATTCACCATAGAACGCTTCAATTTTATTGTTTCAGTTGTTTCAATAAGCCTTTTTTTTTTTTAGGAAATATTTAAATCTATTAGCAGGTGCATTAAAAGGAGCACCATCTTTGTGTGGTGTCAGTGTGCTCAACTCCAACACAAATCCACACGTCATCATCAAAATGCATCAGCGTTACAATCTGTTGCCTAGAGCTTTTATTTGTTTTGTGATATTTGCCAATAACTCGTTTCAAAACTAGCAATCTCAACTGGGGCCAATGATGATGAAATTCTAATAAAAAAACACCTCTCTGCACATTTTTTAATACAGTTCATTAATATGAATAGCTATTTGTCGTCATGCACTGTATGTAAGCTTGTAGCTTAGTCAAATACTGCACAACGAATTACATTAATGAAAACAGCTAGATGAGAGTAACACTTAGGCAGTGAGGATATTGGATGACATGAACTTCTTGTAGAAGTTCCGGGAGAGCCCCTGGACATTCTTGATGTCACTGAATGACTTGAAGTTCCCCTTCAGCTCTCTGTGTAAGGCCAGCATCTGGAAGAAACAGAACTCCATTTTGTAATGCGATTTTTCACAAGCCAATATATACAAGCACAGTTGACAACAACAAGGAAAAGGATAAGGGTGATCGTCTTCCTTGTTGTTCTCGACTGTGCTTGTATATTATGCACCGTTGCATTCAATAAAATATAGTTGCGAGTCAGCGCTCTGTCTGTGTCTTCCTTCATCCCATCCACCGTCTTTTTGCGCTGTTTTCATCTTTTAAATAATTTTATGTATCGAAATTTCAAAGAGTGAGCTTGCCTGAGCGAAGAGTAAAAAATGAAGAGTGAATTTGCTACCTACGGTGCCTACCTGCTAACAAAAAGCGTGAGCCTCCATATCTATTAGATAACACAAAGCTCTTACCAAATTTCATACTCCCCACAGAGGGTATGTTGGCCTAACACAAACCTGGAAAAGCCTCAAAAATTTTTTATGTAGAGTATGTTTTTGGGGAGGATAACTTAGTAATAATGCAAGCAGCAAGTGTTACGTTACGCAAAACAGAAGTAACATCCGCCTGGTTTTGCAGAGAATCCGCTAAACTGATTTCTGGAGAGCCAGTATTAACGCAGAACATCTTTTAGGCAGGAGTAAAGGCCCGTTTACACACTTGGAACTTCTTAAGATTGAGTGCATTGGAACCTCTTAAAAATCTCTTACGACAAGAGGACACACTGGCGCCATCTATCGGGTAGCAGTGGAAACTTGGCGGTCTTATATATTTTCTATTTCACACGCGCATCATTCTTTCTTTCTTGGCTCCAAAAACTTATGTCAATGTTATAAATGACCATTTCTCATAGGCAGTATGCCTATGAGAAATGGTCGGAAATCCCACAAGAACTTTGCTCTAGTGAAATGCAGTTCCAGGGTCACCGCATAGATGGCGCCAGCGTGTTCTCTCGTCCTAAGAGATCTGAAGAGGTTCTAAGGCACTGGGTTCTAAGGAGTCGCAAGTGTTGAACGGACTTGAAGTTGGTAAGATGCAAGACATAGAAGCGTCATGACCGGGAGAATAGATTGGTGTCACCCCCGTGGCGTTTGTCGCTGTACAGGGTGCAGCAATAGGAGCTGGCCCAGCGGCGTTCGGGCTGGTGCGGCTAAAAAGTCACATGGGGATTCTCGGATACAATAAGCTGATAAGAGAGAGCTTGGAACAAACTGCCACATCTATTGTCACAATGTGGCAGCCGGTTCCATAGCCTAGCGTGCCGGCCTTCATCGTGCAAAGCGGGCATTTCGCGCCTTCCCGACTACGTAGTGCTACAACTCGGCCAGCTCATGTTGCCTTCAACTGTACTTACGCAATGCGCATTGGTGTTGCCACATGCAGTACGAGTCTTAGTGTGAAAATGATTGCGCCGAGATTTACCAACCCAGAAACATGTTCTACGTACAACGATTTTGTCAGGGATTGACCAACATACTGCTGGAAATCTTTCTTTGTTATGAAGACTAGAGTTGCAAGCTGGATTCCATCAGACCATGCTCACATGTTGCTCACAAGGCATCGTTAGTTTGGCGTTCAATCCCCACGGCTTTACTGCTTCTGCGCCATTTACGGTCATGCATCCAAGATACCAAAACAGTCGACCTGCGACTCTGGATCAAACTACAACGAAATCCTTACCTTGGCAGTTTTCGAGCCACCGCAGGCGAAAGACTGGAGGCGCTTCTCGGAACCAGTCTGGAGCAGTTTCAGAGAAGTCTGCGAGGTGCCTGCGTTGGGTCTCCTCAATCGACACTCCGGCCAATTTTTGGGAAGGGGCGTTGCATGGCTTGCTTCCTAAGTGCACGACGAAAAAACACAAAAATTTTGCTGTCACAAGCGTGCCAGTATTGGCTGTGCAGCCTCCCGTAGACAGTGCCCCAGGGTGCGTATGGTGCTGCGCAGCTTTGGTTCTTTCGAAGTTAGTGTTAAAGGGCAACTCTGCTTCATTTTAATGCGAATAGCATTCTTTGGATACTTCACGCACTTTTCGTCTATGTATCTATCTATCTATCTATCTGGCTATCTAACCTCTTACGCCGCGGGTCGATAAATAAATAAAAAAGACCGGCGCCGGCTGGGATTCGAACCGTTGACCCTTTGATCAGCAGGCAGACGCGCTAACCACAGAGCTATGAAGGCAGTCATATAACGCACTTCTAAACGGTTGTTTATATCTTTACCATAGGACGCGCTTTACAGCGCTGTCACAGCTACCGGTGCGCGCGCGTTCCATGCACGAGGGCTCATTCCGCTCTCGTGAGGCTGAGCACGGCCGCTAGCTCACCCTCTCCCACGCTCGGGAGAGGGTGATGTAGCGGCCGTGCTCAGCCTCACGAGAGCGGAATGAGCCCTCGTGCATGGAACGCGCGCGCACCGTAGCTGTGACAGCGCTGTAAAGCGCGTCCTATGGTAAAGATATAAACAACCGTTTAGAGTACCGTTGGTTGAGACTAGCTGAGACGCCAGAAAGTCTGGTCGGTACCATTTTGTGTGTTCGTGCGTATGGCGCGTGCTTTGCTCGCCTTCCTAAGTGACACAAACGCACGTGCTGGGCTGCGGAGATCGTGCGCAGGGCTGTGAAAGTGTCAACAAATTTAGAATCGCCTCAAGAGTGGGCTGGCGTATCTAGAGTGTGCCGGCCACCTGACGAACGCGCATAACTCCGCACCGTTTGATGCTATTCGCATTAACGTAGATAATCATTCCCAAAGGATGGGTTCTGCTGATTTTTTTGTTTTTGAAAAAACAATGCAGTCCTCTTCAGTATCACCTAGGAAGACCACATCTCAAATATTACAACATAATCTAAATCTTTCTTAAACGGTCCGGCAAACTTTGCAAATGGCCAAGTTGCCGAAATCAGCTGACTCGTGCAGGTGAATTGAGGCACAACCAACAGTGCAGTCAAGGCTACGGCGTGGGCATAGCCAACATTGAGCTAAACGTCATCACCATCTGCCCCCTTTTGCTTGCCTTTACTTCTCCGGGCAAGCGTAATGGGTGACGTCAGCAATGTTTCCTCTCGGTGCTCAGCAGTGTCCATGCGACTGGCGTAACGTGCCTGTGCAGCGCGCTTCTTGGGAGCCGTCCAGCCACCCCGCCATGGTCCCGCTGTTATCACCGTCTCCCGTGTCACAACCGCTGCCGTTGTCTCACCGTTTGTAATTATTATCTATCGGAGTTTCGTCCACACTGCGCACACTATGTGCGCAGACTTATGCCGCAGTTCTGCAGACGTCGTCGAATGTCGTAGACACCAAAACGTGGTAAGAGTGCAGTGCAAACGGCACTTGTGCCTGGCACACACCCACCCCAGTCCCACCCATCGTTGCATAGAGGATCACGTGACAACTCATACATTTTAATAGCCACGTTCTTGGTGGCCCGAGGCCAATGTTGCCGGACGGAACCGCAGTTTTTGTTTCGAATTCTGCTCGTGTTTAAAATTACGTAGATTTAAAAATATACATCCCATTTTTCATGAAGTAAATGACGTAGTGCCTTTTACTAAAGCCTTTTAATGCGAAATCACTCGTTATCCCGAAATCTTCGGAAATGAGCGAAGTTGCCCTTTAACTGGGAAAGACGAGGCTTTTGGAAGATAATGCTATTTTGAATACATTTCTGGATTCTGAAACACACAGAATGCAAAACGAAAGAGAAAAGGTAAGGGGCTAAGGTGCACTGATAGTGGGCAGCTATATATCTCTAATTACAAAAATAGTAGAACCGGGAAGCATTATGAATCCCCAAATTCGTTCCCTTTATCAAGGGTTCCTTGTTATCAAAGCCAAACTGAAAACCGTAGAATCCTAATCCAAACTGACCAAAATTGACCAAATTTATAGGAAAACAAATTCCCAGAAGCAGAAACATAATTTAATCATTGATGTAGACATCAGAAAACAATTTATTATGTAGCGAGTTCCGCAAAAAATGTAAGATAAGAGAATAAAAATTACAGGAGTACACTTAAGACTGCTTGTGTGTAGGAATGCAAAAGCATCCCTACAAGCAGCGTGCCCTGCTCCTTCGCGGCGCGACATGGCTGAAAGCAGAGCATAGAACGCGTGAAGAGTCCCCCTCTAGACCTCCGGCCACGCCCAACACGTGACCCAAGAGGGGGATAGAGGGTCTGCTGAGCGCACGCACTCTCCTTAGTTGCTCTTCAGTTGATCGTTCGTCGGCACCCCCTCTTTTTGATGCGAAATAGTTGCTTGTTTTTCTCGGTCACAACCAATGCCATGGGACAAGATGCTCCATGGGACAGTTAATGCTCCATGCAACAGTTAATGCTTTCGCTTTAAAAAGGCTCCATCATGAAAGTGTAGGTAGTATGCATCATTTCAATGAATGCAACTCTTGGCCACAAATATGTTTGGAGTGTATCTCAAAGCCATCAAAAAGCAAATAGTCCTACCCTATGTCCTACCCCATGGTAAAAATAGCGCACATTTAACCAAGCTCTGTTCACATGAACAATGATGCTTTGATTACTGCAGGTGGCTTCACCTAATTTCACTGAAGACCAACTAGGTCACGTGCACTGTAAGCAGTGAGGGTGGCATTCTGGTTGTTAAATAAATTAGCACGTGCGTGTCATTACGCATGTCTAACCTATTTGTTATGTCCTTAGTCTCAATCTAAAAAGAAATGGCAATTTCCAAATATGCTTGGAAGACTTATACTAAAATTGAAGGGCTGGGGACAAGACGGGCATATACAGGGTGTCTAATTTTATTATAAAAAAAATTTATAAAAAAGATGGGTTAAGAGTTAGACGAGTGCCGTCTTCACCATGTATTTATCGGGGATAATCGTCGCGGTGAGTTGGCCAATTAACTAGAACCTGTTATTTAACTTTTAAAACAATGGTCTTAAGGGTCATGTTGCAATTGCAGTATTGACAGCAATCACTATCAGAGGTCAGTCCAATTGAAAGCATTTGCAAAAATTTAATAGTGTTTTGAGATATTAATTATTCAATTTTCACATTTTTAAAGTGAAAATTGATGTGGAAATAATTGTCATGGTAAGTTGTCTCAATTAACAAATGTTTTAATTATCTTTGGCAGTTACTTTTAGAATCTGGACCAATTAAAAGAATTTGCAAAAATGTTCTAGTGAGAGATATTCATTGGTCAGTGATCATGTTTTTTTTGGCCTTATTTATAACTTGGGTGCAAAAAGTGTGTCAAAAGCACTGCTCGCAATGACGCTTAAAAGAGTGACAGTCGTTTTAGTCAGGTGGTCACTCATATCGTTGGCGCACCTACCAGGGACAGGCTGCCGAGATAGTGACGACACGATTAAAGCGGCTAAGTTGTGTTCCTTTTCCAAGCGTCATTGTGGACAGATATTGCGGCGCTCTTTTTGCACGCAAGTTATACTAAATAAGGCTAAAAAACATGATCACTGACCAATGAATATCTCTCACTAGAACATTTGTGAAAATTCTTTTGATTGGTCCAGATTCTAAGAGTAACTGCCAAAGTTAATTAACATATTTGTTAATTAGACAACTTACCATGACCATTATCCCCACATCTAATGTCTGCCAAGCCTGAAAAATATGTAATGAAGACGGCACTTGTCTAACTCTCACCCGCATCTCTTAAAAAAAAAAGAAAAAAAAAAGAAACTATGTTAAAATTAAACATCTTGTATATCCAAATGAGATAGAATCAGTGATGGAAGCTACGTTTGACCTTTTGCAGCAGGTTTTGTAGCAGCCAAAATATTGGTTTCAAGCAGCCACTGATGCTTTTTAGAGCAGGTGCCAAAGTCTATTAGCAGGTCACTTGAAAATTAAGAAGTGATTGAACTGCTAAATGTTCAGAAATAAGGCCCAGGTGAGAGTAGGTTCCATTTACAGTGGGTATTTACAAAAAGTGGTTGCAAGATGGAGCATAGCACAACACACCAGTTTAGATAAAGTCTCTCTCCCCGTTTCCCTCGTACACTTGGTAGTTTATTTAGCCTGTAAATATGATTCCTCTAAAATGGAAACAAAAACCAGCACATTTGCTAATACGCCTATCAAGATTTCTGTACCTGGCAAGTTTTCTAAATCCCCAGGTTTTCAAGCAGCCCAACTTAAGCATCTAATACATTAAAACCTCGTTAATTCAACCCCCGCTAATTCGAAATTGATAATTTGAACTGCCGATCCGGTCACGTCAAACCTGTGTATTAGTCAATGGCACCAAACGCTCATTAATTCGAAGGGAATGTGGCGCGAATGGTTAATTCGGACGAATTCGGCAGGTGGCACAAGCTACCGTCCGTTCCAAAGGTTATGACCGCTATCTATCCGAGGTGCACCACGTGAATTTTTTGGTTTTCCCGTGGTTCTTCGCTCTCCCGGTTCTCCGTGTTTCGCACCAGCTTTGATCTGGAGTCTGGATTGCCATGCGTCAGCGCGCTAGTCTCCTGGCATGGAAGCGGCAGAAGTACAGCTGCAGCGGAAAAAGAGTTGCACAAGTGACCGACGATCGGAGCGGTAAAATCGCGACACGCAGCGCTATTGTTCCCGAGTGCGCCGATAGCGAGAGTGACTGTCACGCTTCGTGCCTCAACGCATGGTGGCCAGCAGAAAGCAGCCCATCCTAAAGCCTGCATTTTAACAGCTACCTTACCTCAATAGTTTGCCGGCCACCCCCGTGTTGAGACATGCAACCTGACTGGCACTCTCACTATCGGCGCGCTCGGGAAAAATAGCGCCGGGTGTCGCGATTTTGCCACTCCGGTCATCGGTCACTTGTGCTACTCTTTTTCCGTTGCAGCTGTACAAAGCGAAGAATTTAGCGACGGAAGTGGAAGTACTGAGGGTCTTGAAGGACGGCGTTCTCTCAACAACAAGTGATGTCACTTGTTGTTGAGAGACGCCGCTGCAGTGATGTACAACGTCAAGAGAAGCACTTTGGCCACGTACGTGAAAATTGAGGCCGAGATCCTACAGGCTTTCGACAGCGAGATGTTCAACTCAAAACGAAAGCGGCTGTGGAAGGTGGTGCACCCGAAACTAGAAGAGGCCTTGTTGTGGTAAATCGTCAGCGCACGGGATGCGTAGCTCTGACAGTGCGAGTGCGGTGGTGCACCACCGCGCTAAGGAAAGTTGTCGCCTCCGCCCAAATGTCGTCCAGAAAGCAGGCGACAATAACAGCTTTCTTCCCAAAATAAAGGTATGTCACAGGGAAACGTTTTCGCGCAGTTTTCTTTGTCCTTTCGATATTTCGACTTTCGGATAATTCGGACAATTTTGCTGGTCCCATGAAATCCAAATTAACGAGGTTTTACTGTATCATAAACCGCCGAAACTACCCACAAATATTATAAAGGCCTACAGCGGTGCTTTACAACTTACACTGGAACCAGAGTTGAGTCAAAGTTCAAGTTGGAACCAGAGTTGAGTCTAAGTTCCCTGCCCTTCCGATTGACTGCTGCACGGGAGCTAACTTGACTACCGTATTTATTCGAATATAGACCCGCATTTCTTTTCTGCTCTCTCTCGACACAGCATTTTTAAAATTAGAGGTCGACCTACAGTCAACACTAAAGAAAGGAGGCGCTCCCCCAAGTCAGCCACTGCTCCTAGCACTCTGCCACAAAGCGGTGAAGCTAGACGCGCGCGTGCTGGTGTGAGGCGGTGAAGGTTGACGAGAGTGGTGCAAGTGCCACGGTACACTGTAGCCATTGCATGGAGGCATGTGGCAGACATGATAATGAAGTGATCTCGTCAGGACGTGAAAGGCCCTGGCTCTGTAGCTGCCATCCTACTATTTTGCAAATTTTTATCACAACTTTCAGCTCTGGACATTACCACCATAGTCTTAAGATTCAGAAGATGACGGGGCTAGCCCAGTTGACGAGCGATTTCTATACTTTTGCTTCACCTTAAAAGCCGACGTACAACCTCAATTTCCTGCAGGGAAGATCACCCTCATAGCGCTCTCCTCTCCTTAACTGCGAGGAAAGAAGTGTTGGCTCAAGTTGAAAGGTGAAGAGGAGTTGGGAAAAAAAAGAGAAAGAGAGCGAAGTTTAAGTCGGCTTTCAAGTCAAAGGGCAGCCGATGCTACGAGCCAATGGGACTCATCGGCAGCGTCAAAAGCGCAACATCATGGCATTCATCATCTTACTGTGCGTGTCCTTTCATCGGATAAACCAAATCAAGTTCAGCAAATGCTCCGTACTTGCAATCAGTTCATGGTTCACAACCATAAACTGATTTCCCAGTTTGAAAAGTGCTCAAAGCTCCATCAACACAAAACGATTGGGCAAACATGGCTGACTACCATATTTCCCGGTCAATAAGTCACACATAGTGACCTATGCCACCACGCTTTGGACAGCTCTTGGACCTCCAGAAGAGCAGGCCATTGCATCGGCAGATGCTGTGCTACTCCTTTGATATAAGATGTCAATATGGCTCTACATCTTGCAAAAATAAGGTTCATACTTATAAATTTCAAATAAGTTGCAACATTTTATAAAACTCGGCAACAAAAATTTGTAAAAAAAAAAAAAAGAGTGACCTATTGCACTTTTGCAATTCTAAGCACCCCCCCTACTTTCAAACATAAACACCTGAAAAAAAGTTTGCATGCGAATGTAAGCATGTTTCGAATCTAAGCACTCCTTCCCCCTCTTTGAACATCACGGGTGTGAAAAAACGGGGTGCTTAGAATCGAGTAAATACGGTAAAATATGACAGTTCTGCACAGCGCATAGAAAACGAAAGAATACGTGGAACTAACGGTCAGGGCCACAGAACATGCTCCTCCGACTTCTCTGCACTCTGGGAGGTGCCGGTTCTTGTGCCCTCTGAGGCTGTGTGAACACGGTGGTGCGGCGCTGGTGCGTAGGCGATTGCAGATTGGGGCACGTTTGCAGCCCGCTCCTGCTTGGGGTATGCACTCTCCCGTGGAGCCGGTTCAGCTAGAGTCCCATTGTTGCCTAAAAACATTTAAAAAAGAAAGAAAAAAAATTATTGTAAGATATCTTTTATGAAGAAAAGTTTATTAAATGAATGGAAACAAAAAGAACAGAGAATGCGAATCTTGCAGATGGAACAATACAAAACACATTCATACTGCAAACACAAACTTAATTGCCACTGTAATTCTAACGAGAAAAATCAGCAGAACCCATCCTTTGGGGAATGATTATCTACGTTAATGCGAATAGCATCAAACGGTGCGGAGTTATGCGCGTTCGTCAGGTGGCCGGCACACTCTAGATACGCCAGCCCACTCTTTGAGGCGATTCTAAATTTGTTGACACTTTCACAGCCCTGCGCACGATCTCCGCAGCCCAGCACGTGCGTTTGTGTCACTTAGGAAGGCGAGGCAAAGCACGCGCCATACGCACAAACACTCAAAATGGTACCGACCAGACTTTCTGGCGTCTCAGCTAGTCTCAACCAACGGTATTTAAACGGTTGTTTATATCTTTACCATAGGACGCTTTGCAGCGCTGTCACAGCAGCCGGTGCGCGCGTGCTCCATGCACGAGGGGCTCATTCCGCTCTCGTGAGGCTGAGCACGGCCGCTACATCACCCTCTCCCGAGCGCGGGAGAGGGTGAGCTAGCGGCCGTGCTCACCCTGCGATGGCGGATGGAACGCGCGCGCACCGGTAGCTGTGACAGCGCTGTAAAGCGCGTCCTATGGTAAAGATATAAACAACCGTTTAGAGTGCGTTGAATGACTGCCTTCATAGCTCTGTGGTTAGCGCATCTGCCTGCTGATCAAAGGGTCAACGGTTCGGAATCCCAGCCGGCGCCGGTCTTTTTTATTTATTTATCGACCCGCGGCGTAAGAGGTTAGATAGCCAGATAGATAGATACATAGACGAAAAGTGCGTGAAGTAGCCAAAGAATGCTATTCGCATTAAAAGGAAATGTATGTTAGCATAAATAGGTTGGTGCAGTCGGGCGGAAGTTGCTAAAAAAACGGGGACCCGACGTTCGGGTTTAGTGCCAACTACAAATCAAAATGGCATCGCCTAGATCTGGGTGCCCAAAAACAACACGTGTACATTTACAAAACTGTCCATTCTGAATCCATTGGCAACTTGAACCGCCAAAATAAGTGTCGCTTTTGTTGGGTCGCCTATACTAGCTAGGACAATTTGGGTGGAGCCCAGGTTGTCCCGCTGCAATCCAGTGAGTCACACTGAAAGGCCGTTTTAAAGGGCCAATGCAACAATATTAACCTTGAAATAATTTGCAGTTTAAAATTTTTTACATTGTTTAACTTACCAAAAGGGATAGAGAAACTGCCCAATTCTTTTTATTTTTTGTTTATTTACATAAAGGCCTGCATCTACCGTTCCTCATTATAGCAGGGGTGAGTACATAAAAATACATTAATTTCTAACAAAAACATCAAAACACACACAAATTTGTATAAACGTGAAACACATCCTTCAATATCCAACCATATGCCATTTTTCTATTGTTTTCGGAAAAAAAAAACAACAGAAAACGGAAAGACATCGGTACGGAAAATTAGGGTCGAATTTTGTTCTGGTGGTCTGCCCTCCCTGATTATAAAACGGTTACTCTATAAAAGCGGTTATCAACTGATTGGAAGGCAACTGTTAAATATATCATGTAAACATTTTAACCTCAACATTTTTCGGCGTTTAACTAGTGATTCACACTTTAAATTATCTCCTTCATGGTGGTGACACTTGCCTCCGCATTGTTAATCATTTAAAATAAATCTTGCACACTGATTCTGTACTTTTTCCCGTTTTTCTATTAGGCCGTTGTGGTGGGAATCTCACACAACTACTGAATATTTCAACACAGGGGTAAATAAACGTGAAGTACAAAGTTTCTTTAATTTTGCATAAACCCTCCCGAGAATTTCGTCATATAAAATTAAGCGTCCGTACAGCATTCTAGAGTTATCTAATTCCACATGAGCTTTCCACGTTAAATCGCTAGACAAAATGACCCCCAAGTATTATTTACGCTTGAGTTAGCCTGAATTATTCGATTATTTATCATGTAGGTAGAGCCAACGGTACTTCTCTTTAGAGTAAACCTCACGTGAACAAATTTTTTAACGTTCAGATTCACTTTCCAATTGTTGCACCATATTGAAATATTGTCAAGATCAGCCTGTAAGAAATTTACATCATTCAAATCATTAATTAGTCAATAAATAATGCAGTCGTCTGCAAATAGTTTTATATTCGATTGTATTCCACTAATAATATTATTTATATAGAGTGCCAGGAAGAGCAAAGGTCCCAAAACAGAACCCTGGGGAACACCAGATGTAACACCAACGTAATCGGACCTTTCACCATTTAGCACAACACACTGCTTTCATTCTCTCAGGTAGTCCTGGAGCCAACCTAAAACATTATTATCAATAGCGAGTAAGGTAAGTTTGTAAATGAACAATTCATGGTTTATAAGATCAAACACTTTTTTGAAGTCTAAAAACAAACAGTCTACTTTATCCTCAGTAGCCATGGCGCCCGCCAAAAAGTGAAGAATGTCAACAAGCACAGTGCAACAGGATGTTCCAGAACGAAATTCATGCTGACCTCGGATAAGAAAATGATCCATGTTCAAGTGAGCAATAAGATTACTATAAATTGCGTGTTCCATAAGTTTGCAGCATATGCACATTAGAGAAATGGGTTGGTAATTTTCCACGCAGTTTTTGGATCCTGATCTGTGTACTGGCACCACATTTGAGATTTTACAGTCTCTGAAGCTTTCGATCCCTTAATGATTTGTTGCTAAGCACACATAAATAGTTTGCCATCCCCACGGAGCAACTCTTCAATATAAGTGGAGAAATATGATCAGGCCCAGATGATTTCTTTACATCAAAATCTATTAGTAATAAAGCTATACCGTTCTACGAATTCTATGGGTGACATGACATGTTCCATTACAGATTGCACATTAGGGTAACAGATCGTCTGTAGTAGCTTTAAAAAAAAAAAAACAGAATCAAAGTAATTTTTTAGAACTGTAGCTTTGCTTTTCTCGTCCACTATCAGCTGTTCGTTTACTAGAAAGGGAGGAACAGACTTATCGACCTTCTTATTTACCTTAACCACCTTCCAATACTCTTCGGGGTGCATTTTTAGTTTTGCGTCTAACTAATAATATTGCAATTCTGTTGCGTAATAGCAAAACAAAAGAACAGGAATATTTAGCGATCTGTAGCTTTGAGGCGGCGGCCATGGGAACTAAGGCGCAATGCCAACCTGGCTGCATTGTAATGAGTCGGCAAGATGTGCTATTATGTGCTCGATATAAGACCATCGTTTATAAATCTTGTCGTTTCAACACGAGTAAATGTGTCAAGAGCCTCGTATCGTCGACTTGAAATTGTACCATAATCAGTTTTAGTGGTGCCATCTGCCCGATGTGAACAAAACCCCTCTCCGAGTCTCACCCTATCACTACTACGTCACTCCGACTTCCTTACACAAGTCAAGTGCTTTTCACCCCCCCCCCCCCCCCCCGCACTATTCTCTCCCTCCCAGTCTCGCTCAGACCAACCTTCACGGTCACCATGCGAGTTGCAAGCAGAGGCAGTGCATGCTGGAGGATCCGACAAAGAACACAACTGGATACTCCGAGTCCCCCGGTACACCCTTCTACATCACCGCGCATGCGACTAGGAAGACTTAGTGAGAGTTGAGAATGGTTGGGAGGTGCCGAAATAACTTCAATGGTTGGACAGTTTAAGAAAAAAACAAAAAACTAATGCCTGCCGGTAAAATTGGTCTTCAGCTCTTTACTCCCGACGTGACGAGGAACAACTCTCGCGATTCTTTGACCGGAGTTCAAAAATTGTTGTACGGCCCCTTAATCCTCTCTCTCCCAGCACATGCAAGACCCCTTATTCACTTCTATGCCCCTAGGTGGCAGCACTTCATAGTTCGCTCCATTGCCCGCAAGTGGCATAACTCCAGTACATCTGTTATAGTCACTGCCAGGATGAGAACGACAGGAAGGAGCTTCTTAGTGTCTTCGGCAACGCTTCAGCATCTCATGAGCCTCGAGCGTGCATGCGTGGCCAAAGCACCGCAAAAGGCAACCAGTGCGTGCTGGAGGCCAGGCGCTTGAAAGAGACGCCCGTAGTTCTCACTTTGTCGGCGACTATAGGTGGCGCAAGTTACCATCCAATTCAAAGGGTTCAGTTGTATTTATCCGTCCATTCATTCGAAGTTCTTCAAAAACACAAACAATCTTGCAAAAAAATTATACTAAGATCGCTGCCATCACAATGCTAATTCTCGACGAAATCCATCGGCATTTAGCGCGGGCGTTCCGACTCGGCGAAGGGTGGGAATTCCAACCTCGCAACGGTCCGCATACTGTTGTCTTTAGAGAGTCAATCTTTCCTCTCGGGTGTAGGCGGTTTTGCACAAACGGCGTTGCCGCTGCGCCCTCGCTTTTACGTTGTCGTGCACGCCGTGCCACGGTCGCTCGATCCCCTCCTCTCCCGCTCCCGCGGCGCGTCAACGGAAGAGTGCCAGAAGACTCTTTCCCTCTTACATAAAAGAGAGAGTAGACGTAACGAGCGACCAAGCGATGCAATAGAGCACCGCAGAACCGCGCTGAGGCCTCACAAAACCAGTCTGGTCCACTCCGACCCCAATACGGCTGCATGCACCGAGGCAATAAATGGTGACGCATTTAAAAAGCAGCGGGCTCACAGTCAGGGTCGCGAGACACGCTCGTCCGGGTCCGCCGAGCCTCTCCGAGCTCCTGCACTCGCTCGCTCTGCCCCAGCATGGTGGTACGTCGTCTGGTTCGAGTGGCTACGGCGGACTGGGGTGCACTTGCAGGGTGCTGGGGCGGGGTGCACTCAATCAGGGTCAGGTCCATCTCGATCATCGTGGTGCCCTCCTCTGCAAATCAGAACAGAAGCTATGAAGAAGTGCCTGCTGGTTTGCCAGAGCGATGCTTGACCTCAAGACCACTCGGAGAGTCTTTTTCAAGGTTGGCCCACGAAATATAAATATATACAGGAAGTCCATGATTAATCTCGGCGTCGCTGAATAAGCCGGAAAACTAGACGCCTGCACGAAGAAACCTCTAGCTTTCACTTAATTGGCATTTCGGTAGGTGGATTTTACCTGGTGAAATTTCAAGGCGTAGTAAATCTCTTCCTGTGACAAATGAGACCAACAAACGTGCCAGGGTTAACGGCAAACGTACCTGTGGGCAACCGAGTTAGTGATGGCTGTGACTTGTGGCACTATCTCCAAACAGGCACAGCAATCAGACAAAAGAGTGTGTCAATCGCTCGCTGTGCTTGTTGGGAGAAGGCACATGGGCAGACTCCACCCTTAAGCTCCCCAAGGTCAACTTTTTTCAATGAAAAGATTGATATACACCAGATTTTTTTAATTTTTTTAGGAAGAAATGTGTAGTATTTGGTGACATTACAAATAATCGGTCAACAAAAGAGATCTGCCAGTGATGCTTGATCCCACGGTCAACTTTTTTCAATGAAAAGATTCACATACACCAGATTTTTCTTTTTTTTTTAGGAAGAACTGTGTAGTATTTGGTGACATTACAAATAATAGGTCAACAAAAGAGATCTGCCAGTGATGCTTGATCCCACGGTCAACTTTTTTCAATGAAAAGATTGACATACACCAGCTTTTTTTAGGAAGAAATGTGTAGTATTTGGTGACATAGCAAATAATAAGACAACAAAATAGATCTGGGCAACATTGCGCCCATGATGTCATCTTTCTGCAGATCCCCCTCCCCCACACCCATAAACCCACAAATCTGCCCCTGGGAGATGGCACCTTGAGTTACAACCATACCCAACTCAGTCGTCTGCTAACACGTCTGCCCGTTGACCATGTCAGATTTGTTGGTATCACTTTTCACACACCCGGTAAAATGCACCACCTGAAGGCACTTTTGGCGAAAGTTTTACTCTTCTATGCGAAAAGCACCAATTTTCCTGGCTTGTTTTACAATGCCAAAATCTATTGTGAACAACCTATATATTATACGATTTAAGGGCAGTGACGAACGAAACAGAAGATAGAGTGATACAGTCGGACCTCGTTAATTCAAACTCGAGGGGACCAAAAATTTGTTTGAATAAAGCAAAGTTTGAAATACCGGAGTTTCCTCCCATAGACACGCATAGGATGGAACCTGCATGTTGGTTTGAATTATTTGCAAGTTTGAATTAAGAGAGTTTGAATTAACGAAAGTGGACTGTACCAGAGCGAACAATATAATGAAAATCCAACTGTGCACAGGGGCCTAGCATGAGATGGTTGGGAGTGCCACCGCCTCAACATCATCGTCATCTTCGCTGCAACAAGGTTTATACTGTGGGGATTGTGATCCCTCAACATTCTGTCGCGTCAGCGTTTTGGCTCGCCGTGGCGGCCGCGCTGGCGTAGCGAGAGGTGGCGCTGCTTACCACTGTGAGTGGCTTCCTCCTCTCCCTTTGGGGCGATTCCGTAACGAACCCCCGCAGAAAGGAGATCGACGTGTCGCTCCTGATTGGCCACTTCGCCCCGCTGTTATCTTAAAACCAACGGACAGCGGGATCTCTGTCCTCTTCTTCCTGGGATTTCGGCGGCGGCAACAACGGGGAACCGTCCGGCGCACCGGTGAGCGTTTACCCCGTCCTTGGTATCTTTGTGAACGACCGTTCGGCCGTGGGCCACCTCCACTCCGACGGCGTTCACCAGCTTATAGCCGCTGTCTTTTGTTATTTGTTTTGTATTGTAAATAAACGGAGATTATCACCGTCACCAACGTGACTGGTGTCTCATTGCGCTCGACGAGCAGCATGCCATGCGAGCACGAACCCGCTTCGCGGTAGAACGTCTCGCCGCGAACGTGGTACTCCCCAAAGGCAGTGGCCCCTAAGGAGAACCACAATACTTAATTAAAGGGCAACTCCGGTCAATATTTTTAACTTGAGGTTACCACTGTTCTCAGCTAAAGTAGTGTCCCTAAATTACAAGGCATACATTTATTTCGATATTGTAAGTAGTTAAATATTACGGCTCAAAGTTTTTCAGGCGTCTACGGCAAAACCGAAACTACAGTAAACCCCCGTTAACTCGAAGTTAGAAAAACCAGGGAAAATGTCGAGATAAGCGAAATTTCGAGATAAGCGGAGTACCGATATTTCGAAGTCCCGACAGCAGATTTAGAAAATCTAGTGCTGCTGTCGAAACGAGACAGGAGGCGGCAGTGGGGTTGGGATTGGGAGAGCCGATAGAACGCCACAAGCCAGCACAAGCGTAGAGAAAAAGATAGAAGAAAGAAAAGTCACGGGATATGGGGAGAAAGTAAAAAGCAAGAAAACAAGCGTCTTTCAACCGTCCTCTTTGCTTGGCACGTCGCGTTCTGCTCTCCGGTAACGTGTCCATGGCACTTTATTTTTTTATTTTTCTCCTACAACCCTGTCTCTTTGCTAGCATCATTTTTAGGTGATTGGACGGGGTTGAACGAAGGCGCGCGACAACGGCTTGGCGACTACGGCGACCACGGGATCGGGAGAGCCTTTAGAACGCCACGAGCCAGCACAAGCGTAGAGAAAAAGATTGAAAGATAAAGAAAAGTCGCAGGAGATGGGGAGGAAACCAGAAAGGCAAGAATGCATCCCACGACCCTCTCTTTGTTAGCGTTATTTTTATGTCGCAGCCGCTTCGTCCGCGATGGAGATAAGCATTCTCCTTTAACCTCAGTGTCCTTTCGGGAATATATTTTCAATTTTTGCAGGCAAAGTTTAGATATATACGATGCCCGTCCGGGAAACTTTTCGAGATAAGCAATGTCAGAATACATGGTGCCTATGAGAATCCATTTCGTAAAGCACAAAATTTCCGACTTAACAAATCTTTCAAGATATCCGTGTTCGAGTTAACAAGGGTTTACTGTATCTGCTAGAGGGATAGAACACTGATCATCAGGTGTACGGCCGCGACGTCACAAAGGTACTGCGACAGGCAGCACAACCAATCAACTGCAGCTCCACCGAGACGTGACATCACAAGGGTGCTGCGCCAGTGTTCCTTGACTAAAAGCTAACCCGCTTGCTGCCCGCTAAAGAACAGCTGGTTGCCTCTTTAAAATCGATTTTAGTATATTACATGGCTTCACTTTGACATAATATTTCGGCTGTGATCATATTTCGAGCTACTAAAGCAATATACCAGTCATTTATTTTGGTTTCGTTTTCGACCAGAGTTACGCTTTAAAGGGATACTACAACAAAATTTCGACGCTCATTTTTTGGTCTATGTGTGTTCAAAGGAGCAGTATCGCATGGAACATACCAATATCTTGTTAAAAAGTCTCGAAAAGGAATTTTAAAACGAATTAAACGATAAGCAAAGAGCACCTGGTAAATGTCGCTAACGCCTCGTTTGTAATGCCCATCTAGGAATCTTGACAGCTAGTGACGGTGAGTGTCTCGCCTCCGGCCACGACGAGAGAAGAGGGAAGGAGGAACTCCCTTTTCCCGAGAATCCCTTTTGTGTGTCGCAGAAGTCGCTATTGTCACTCGACAAGATTATAGAAGATTAACCCGTCACTCAAAATTCGTACAAAAGCAGCCGCTTCGGTGGCTGGAACGACTAGGCCAACCTCTCGACGTCAGCCTCGCCGTAGCTTTGCTCGTCCCGAGATGACCTACGTCACGATTGCGTTGGATGTCACGTGCTCTAAGCTGGGCCTTCTCCGAGCGCTTGCCAGAGTAGGCCGTTTATAACGAAAAATACAGCCACCAGGATCAAAATAAAAACGTGCGATTGTCATTTACGGATATTGTGGATCATATTCAACCTATTTTTGAACACGACGGGAATATTTCAAATTTCGTTGAAGTATCCCTTTAAGCAAAGTATGCGGGACTGGAGGTTGTCTGTCGGCCCCTTCAAGTAGTATCAATTTATGTTGGAAAGCTCAGGCAGAAATATCTTGCAATATCTGGCGCCCTCAGCTTCATGAAGGAATACCGCAATTTTTGTGCGTATTACCCGTATCACGCATCGTATCACCTTCAACTTATTACTCTCAGAAAAACAAAAACATTCCTCACGTAACGTGCGATCCACTTATAACGATGCCAGATATAACGATGTACTGCTTAAATTCATCAGTTTTTGGAGTCCAGGTTTTTCATTATCGTTATAAGTATAAATGGGTTGCACTGTACTACCCAGACTAGCCACTCAAAGTAATGTCCGGATCTTGCTAGAAAAACCATACCTTTATTTTGAATAGTCACGCTGGTGCCTCTACGGTCACCGATAACATTGTCGTCCATGCCGTTGAGGCGATTGCTAATGCAGCACTTATTGACTCTTCTGCACTACCTCGTCTAGAAAAGCTGCGGTGCCACCAGATCTCTGTCATGACCTCTTCTCTCCTCGATAAACTTTGCGAGCGCCTTTTCAAGCTCGGGGTATGCAGCGGTCTCCAGATGGCGGAACAATCTTTGGTTGCGGCTTGCAGTTTGCAGCTCCTCATTCTACCTCCATTCTCGTGCACACGACCCGTCAAACGTCATAGCGGTCGAAGTTCTGGCCTGCCACTCGGTTTCCAATCCCTTCGGCAATGGATTTGACCGCGTCTCAGAGCCCGCAAAAACAAAGCAAAGACGGCTACCCGAAAAAAAAAAAAAAAAGAAGGTGAGGAGAAGAAAGTCCTTAGGAGAGTCCGGAGATGAGGGGCTCTGGAAAACTATCCCTACGACCTTGCACGGATTGCCATGAAGCCGCACCGCCCGCCGAAATTCTAGTATGACCCGCACCCCAACTTTGCCTTTGATTTTCGATGAAATTGAATACGGGTTATTTGCAAAAAAATATGGTAGGACTCTTTAGTCTCGGTTATTTCGCTCGGAAATTCATAGAATCCAGTTGTTCAATTGCATTCAGGTATCTTTGACTAACAACAAACTCCAGTACAGTCTTTTTAACTGTTCATGAGACTGTAGAAACTTTGTCTGCGGTTCAGCCGCCCCATCAGCTGTTTTCTTGCCATGTGCCTATACGGCATTCGTTTTTGTGTTAGATCAGTTCTCTTGTAGAAGTGGAATCTAGTAGATACTTCCCTACTTCTGATCGCTGGACCCAAGGTCCACATCATACACGTCAATCGAACCAAACCACACTATCACCGCACTACCCGTTGCAGACTTCGAAATGCCAGGATGACTCCCTCTTGCATGGGGGGCATCAGTGGCAACGCAAACAGCATCACTATCAGACCTGGCTAACCTGAGGCGCACGCTCCCAAACCCGAGCTTGGGAGAGCGAGACTTGGCATGATTTGGCTGGGGATGGATTGAAAACCAATCAATACTGCCTCTGCCCATTTCACAGTGCTCAGCGCAATATTGCCACAATATATTCATAGTCTACTTGATATTCACTTGTGTTATATTCATTAAGTGCAAATTTGGGCCAGTTGGTTCATGATCACATGAGCAAGTGCCAAAAAAACACAGAGACAAGAAAGTAGACAGATAAGGGAGCATTTGCGACTAACTTTTATTGTTTATAAAAGTTTATTGCGAGTGCGCCCTTGCCTGTCTACTTTTTCGTCCCACGTGGTATTACAGTAGAACCCGGATATTTCAATTTCAAAGGGGGTCGTGAAATAGTTAGATATATATCGATAGTTTGATATACAAAAATATGTTCACTCAAGCTCCAGTTGAAATTTCCGTGCGTCTCTGCTAATACAAAAGGCCGCTACAAACGGGACCTTACCAAATAGAGCCTTTAAGAGCCGCTAAATACAGCAGAGCTTAGTTGGTGAAGTTCACAAACACCGCCACATTTATGCGACGGTGTTTTCGATTGTTTACGCCTAGCCACGACCTCCGCACAGCGCCGGGCAACAAAACACGAAAATAATTTAAAAAATGAAAGAACGGAAAAGCGAGCTGCACAAAAAAATACTTGATCCATAGAATAAAGTTAAGAAAGAAACAAAAAAGAAACCTTCTAAATTCAAGCATAAAAAAGAAAGGCAAACGATATAAAACGGGCAAAGCAAAATCGACGAAAGAAAAAGGTACACTGTCGCGGTTGGGCAGTGAACGGACAGAGACCAGCCTGTGAGTGAGTCAGTGCCGTCTGGCGAGTCCGCGTTTATTCGTCTCCCAAGCGCCCCCGTCTCCCGTGCGGTGGCGACCTCTCTCGGCCGCTCGCCTAACCCTCCGACACCCCCTTTCTTTAACTTGAGGTCTTACAAGTCCAGGCGCGCTGGTCGTCTCACTTGTCGTCCCCTGCGCGTCTGCTTCGGTTTGGGTGTCGCGTAACTTGGCCCATTGATGCTTGGCTCGTCAACAGAGGCTGGTTGCCGAGCTGCTTGTTCCGCTGTAGGCTGTCCTGCCGGCTGTAGGTGCCTCTGCGTGCGTCTTGAAGCGCCGGACGCTGTCTCCACCACATATGATCGAGGTTCTGCGGCAGCGTGCACTACTCTCCCATGTGTGGCTGCTCCGGCAAAAATCTTGACTCTGGTGTCTGGCTGTATGGGCTCGTAGTCGACTGCTCGGTGATGCTTGTTGTACTGTTGTGCTTGGAGCCTCCTATACTGTGCGTTGCGTGTTCTAAAGTCTTCGCAGCTCCAGTGCGGCCGTAGTGACCCTGGGGCTGCAGGGACGCTCGTCTTTACCTTGTGTCCCATGATGAGTTCAGCTGGGCTGTACCCCTCCTTCCCTGGAGTCGCTCGATGTGCAAGAAGTGCTTGCTCTACGTCGGGAGACTTCCGAAGGAGTTGCTTAGCTGTCTGCACTGTTCTCTCTGCTGCTCCGTTGCTTTGTGGATAGTAGGGGCTGGAAGTGATGTGTTTGATGCTCCAGTCCCTGGTAAAAGATTTGAATTCAGCAGATGCAAACTGTGGTCCGTTGTCGGATCGGATGACATCCGGCGTTCCGAAACGAGCAAACATTGGTCGCAGAGCCTCGGTGACGTCTTTTGTGGTCGTTGTCCTCAACTTGACCAACTCGAAGAATCGAGAAAAGTAGTCGACAACAACCAGGTAGTTGTCGCCTTCAAGTGAGAAAAGATCCATGCCGATCACCTCCCATGGCCTCTCGGGAAGAGGCGTCTGCAGGAGAGGGGCTGCTCCTGGTTTGCGCTCCTCTCGACACGTGGGGCATCGGCGAACAAAGTTCTCAATGTGAACGCCAATGTTTGACCACCACACCGCTTCTCTGGCTCGGGCTCTACACCTGGCTACGCCTTGATGCCCGGTGTGGATGTTGTCTAGGACTTCGTTGCGAAGGACTGGAGGTACAACCAGTCGGTTGCCCTTGAACAGAAGTCCTTGCACTATTGAGAGTTCGCCTGCTATTTCGCAGTATCGCCGCACTTCTGGTGGTAGAGTTTGTCACGCTCGGCCAGCCCGTAGAGCAGTACTCCATGACTCGAGACGTGACTGGATCCTTCCCGATCTCATCTTTGATCCGTGAGAGCATGTCTGTTGATGCAGGTAACAGTTCCACTGTGAGAACTTCATACTCCCGGACGACTTCCTCCAGGTCGGCAGCTTCCTTTTCTCCTGCTACAGTTAGTGGCTTACGTGACAGCACATCTGCCGTGTGGATCTCCTTTCCCGGGATGTGGGAGATCGTGAAGTCATACTCGAGTAGTCGCATGCGGAAACGTTGCAGACGAGGACTGAGTTCATCTAGACGCTTCGTGGTGAGAAGTGGCACAAGGGGCTTGTGGTCAGTCTCAATATGAAATTGGAGCCCTATGAGGTACGTGCGGAAGTGGCCACTAGCCCACGTGATGGCCAGTGCTTCCTTCTCAATCTGGGCATAGCGTTGCTCAGTTTCCGTTAGTGCCCTGGATGCATAGACAACTGGTCGTCGCTCGCCTTGGGACTCCTGCAGGAACACAGCCCCCAATCCATAGGATGAGGCATCGACCGAGAGTGTCAAGTGCTCTCTTGGGTTGTACATCGCCAATGCCGGGGTTGTGATGAGAGCTGCCTTGGTCTGCTCGAAGGCTTGCTGCTGAGCCTCTCCCCAGTACCAGACTGCATCGTGACGAAGTAGGTCTCTCAGTGGCTTAGTTTGCTCAGCAAGTCCGGGTAGAAACTTCGCCAAATGGTTGATCATTCCCAAGTAAGACCCGACTTCTGAAACGTCTCGTGGTGGCTCCATCTTCTTAATGGCACTGAGATTTGCCGGGTCAGCTTTGATGCCTTGCGACGAGACGATGTGGCCCAGAAACTTCACTTCCTTTCTGCGGAAACCACATTTGTCTGGATTTAGCGTTATCCCAGCCTCTCGCAGACGATGGAGCACTTGACTTAGGTTGCGGTCATGTTCATCTGCCGTGCTGCCGAACACGATGATGTCGTCCTGCAGACACACCTGCCCTTGAAGTCCCTCGAGCACACGTAGCATTTCTCGCTGGAAAAACTCGGGTGCCGTCGATATCCCGAACGGTAGTCGCAAGAATTGAAAACGTCCGAACGGAGTCAAGAATGTTGTGTATTCCTGGGATTCCTTGGACAATGGTGTCTGCCAGTAACCTGCCCTTGCATCAAGCTTGCTGAACACTTGTGCACCAGCCAGCTTCGCTAGGCTCTCGTCCACAGTTGGCATGAGCACTCTTTCTCGAACAATCTGCTTGTTCAGTTCGCCGTAGTCCACGCAGATGCGCAGTTCGCCGTTCTGCTTCTTTGCGACCACCATTGGTGCACACCATTCCGTCGCTTTGTCGACTTTGACTATAACCCCTAGATCTTGCATGCGCTGGAGTTCTCTTTCTACGTCAGGTAGAAGTGGGATTGGTACTCTTCTCGGATATGTCACAGCATGGGGTTTAGCTCCTGGAGCAAGCACTACCCTGTATGGGGTCTCCATGAGCCCTAGTCCCGAAAGAAGCTCTGGGTAGCTCTCGAGAATTCTGCAGTGCTTCCACGTCTTCATTCTCTGGTACTGTAGTGACTTCCTGAAGATACCTCAGGACCTGCAGCGCTTTGATAGCTGGACGTCCCAGGAGGGCCTCGCGGAGGCCACCGACGATGTAGACAACCTCTTGTGCTGAGTTGTCATTCCACTTGATTGTGACGTCAGCTTGTCCCACCGTGTGGATCGGAGATTCACCTGGACCCAAGAGGCGCTTGGTTGTTTTCTTTATTTCTCCCATTTGAGCCTGGTCGTAGAGATGCTGTGGGATAGTTGTGACATCGGCACCAGGGTCTATTTTAAACGTCACTTCCGCTCCGCTGACGTTGGCAGTGATCTTCCATGGTTCTGTGCTTCTCTCTTGCACAATTTCTCCCACGTAAACTTCTCCTACAGTCGCGCTGTGCTGGCGTTGACCTGTAGGCGTCCGGGTCTTGGGGAGTCGAGGCGACCCGCATACGACAGCGAAGTGTCTCTTTTTCCTGCAGTGGTTGCACTGTTTTTCCGCAGCTGGGCACTGCTTCTTAGAGTGCTGCTCTGCACTGCCGCACCACTTGCACCCGCCTTGTCCGATTCTGCCAGACGCGTTTCCTTGGTTTTTTCGTGGTCTCGGGTGTCGTATCTCGTCTAGGGCTGCATTCTGTTCAGCTTTCTCGCGCAGCTCGTTTTGTTGCTTCTTGACGATTTCTGAATTCCGGGCTTTCTGTGTAGCCGTCTGCAGCGTCAGCTGGGGATCCAACTGTAGTTTCTCACTCAGTCCCACGTCCAGCAATCCACGACCAGCCGGTCGCGTATGAGGTCGTCCTTGAGGGGACCGTACTCGCACGACTCCGCTAGTCTGTGTGGTCCGCTTATGAACTCGTCCACTGTCTCGTGAGGTTCCTGGCAGCGTCTATTGAACCTCGCTCGCTCGTAAATTACGTTCGCCCGAGGCACAAAGTGCTTCTCGAATGCCGCGGTGACGGTTTCGTAGTTCTTGCCTTCGTCCTCAGTCAGCTTCAAAGAACAAAGAACGTCCTCCCCTTCGCAGCCCATGGCGTAGAGAAACGTGTTTACTTGCGTTTCTTGAGAGCGGAAATGCAACTCGGTGATTATCCTGTAGCGTTGCCCTCTCGTGAACCACGTCTTCCACATGTGCAGCTGGCGAAAGTCGAACTTTTCCAGCAGCTGTGTTGAAATCGGGTTGAAGTAGCTGTAGCTGCTTCCCGCCTGAACCGCTGCCTCTTGGTCCGCCATGTTGGACCGGCGTCGTTGCGCAGTTACGCGTGTCCGCTGCTCTCACCGCTGGTTCGGTTGCGCGTGCCGTGCCCGCTGCTGTTGCTCTTATCGCTGATTCACTGCTGCCCGCCTAAGGTCACCGTTTCTCTTAATCCCGCCGCTGCCTCCATGTCGCGGTTGGGCAGTGAACGGACAGAGACCAGCCAGTGAGTGATGTAAGTACTGTCTTGCGAGCCCGCGTTTATTTCATCTCCCGTGCGGTGGCGACCTCTCTCGGCCACTCGCCTAACCCTCCGACATAAGGCGTTCAAAGTGTGATTGTTCAACTGTTATTGTCGACACATTCAACTTTTTGCTTATTTTATTTTGGGGCTAAGGAGGCGAGCAGTGACAACGGTGTTCGGGGAAAGAGCGCTTGCCACCGTTCCAACAGCGGTCACTCCCTGCTTTCCTTATGGCTGATTCACACGACAAACTGATCCGCGGACGGATTGACCATGTGACGACATGTCTGCGGTTCGTCCGCCTCCCAAGCGCATCCACATGAGGGAGACGACGAGCAGACACCAGCAAGGACTAACCGAACCTGTTCGCCACCCTACAGTGCCGCGAAACCCCAACATCGTAACATGGCACCGTTGTCTAAGAAAAAAATCTAAGTTTTCTACCGCGATAAAGGGTCATACGTATGCCGCTGTTACGTACAAATCGAGACAAAACACCGTGATAGGCTTCGTGCGAAGCGCCACTAGATTTACTAACCCAAGGCATGACAGTGACACAGGCATGGTCCCGCTCGAGAAAGGTTCGGCGTAGAAGCGACGAAGTTCTGCGGTCGCGGAGGGGATTTTGGAGACGCCTTCACGCACTCCGCGCTCGTGCACAACACTCAAGCACACCACAGCCACAAGAAAGGTCTTGCACAGTGAAATCCTGAAATCCTGACTATCGTGGCGTGCTTGTCAAGTTTTAACAGAAGCTTCTTAACACGGACTCGGTGTACCGGAACCTGCGTTGCGTCTGCTGGACATAGTTCATGCAGTTTCTTTTACGCGTGGAACCAAGAATCGCGCAACAAAATTATGTGCGAACGCACAAAACACAACAATGCGCCATTTTTGTTCTGATAGTCCAAAAACAAAAAAACAAGAAAACTTTGTACCGGTGCCAGACAAAACGCTTTTCAAGTCAATCTCCCGCCAAAAAACCGAGTGAAAAAAGCACCGAACTTTATCAGTCTGCGCGTCCGCGGGACGAAGCACGGATCGCAGGAATTGGTGACGTGCCTGTCATTTAGGTCGGTAGTGTGATTAGGTCGGTAGTGTGAATCGGCTATCATGCGCGCGCGTGCCCTTCCCCTTGCTTTTTGCCATTCTTCACTTTTTTTTACTGGTGCTTTTTTTTTTTTTAACTGCTCTTTTGCTGCGTATACACTTTTCCAAAAAACGCTCCTAGGCTGCCACCATGTTGCTGATTCTGATGCGGCTGGTGCGACTCTCGCGCCCCCTATGAGCTAGAAATTTTCTCCCACTCTCTTGAACTGTGAAAACCCGCTCCGCACGATTCTCTACCTATGTTTTGCAGTTTTGCATTCAACGTTTTCTGGCCCCTCTTGAAAGTTTCCACTTAACTTTTACAGCGGAGCTGTTAAGAGCTAGGTTCCTGAGGATCGTGTCCGGTACAAAACACTTGTCAACAAAAACGCCTCTGGACAGCTACCGCCATCTATAAGCGACGGCGGCAAGCACACAACCAGTATGGTTGCCGCCGTCGCTCGTAGATGGCGCTAACCTTTCCAGCTATCATAGAAGAATGGAGAGTGGGGCGGTGCATTGGTGGGAATTTATCGTAGGAAACAGCACGAAAAACAGACGACGACAAAGAAGAAGCACACATAACGAGCGCAGCGCTCGTCACGTGTGTTTCTTCGTCCTCGTCTCTTTTGCGCGCTGTTTCCTACGCTCTTATCAGTTTCGGTTTAGACTTAGAATGGGTCGGCCGCGCGCCCTTTCAGGGAAAGAAGACTGGCTGCGGAAGGAGCGGCGACGTACGCAGCAGCGCGAATGGGTCCGTAACCGCCGCAAAGCCGCTGTCACCTCGACTTCCACTGTGTCGAGAGCTACAGACTCCCTTGCCAAAGAAGAGCACTTCGCTCGCCTGGAAAGCCGTTGCCGAGAACAGAACCAGCGATGTAAAGGGCGCCGGCGGGCCAACGCCACAGACGACGATCGTGCCACGGAGGCCAAGCGCAACCGCGAGACCCGGCGACGACTGCACTCCACGCCGGCTGAACAGTTCCAGAGTGCGACGGCAAGGTTCCGGAGGGAGTTCGTGGATTACCCGTTTCCGTCACGTGCACCGTGTGCGACCGACTCTGGGTCGCCGGAGACGTATCCACGATCGTCGGCGTGGCGGACAAGAAGCGGGAAATGGGCGCGAGCACGTTGAGGCAGTGCACGAGAGTGGAAAGGCTGAACGTTTTTCTTATGTGTGCTGCGTACCCTTTCTGTGTTATCTTCCCCTGTGAGAAATAGGGCTGGCAAGTGCCTGCTATTCAAGCTTTTCTGCTCAACATTCACGGGAAATGAAGGAGGTGAAGGACGCCGAATGGCCCTCGACGCAATTTTGCGAACGGTGACAATTATTCTCCCCCTCCCAGAGATAATCAGCGTAGAGTCCTCAGTAATCTCCAAAAATAGTTGTCCGGGTTGGGGTGGGAAACGGGTCAGTCGCGTTTATTCCTTTGTCTTGGTGCTGTTATGAAAAAGGAAGCTCTCCCCAAAACGAAGTCATCTAGGATTCCGTTTGATCGTCAAGATGTGACTGTCGTCGACTGTGACTGTGTTATTTGAGATCTTTCTCAAATAATTTTTTTCAGATAACGCTGCATCGTGTGGTACGTACAATATATTGTTTGAATGTACGTCCGTGTCCTGTCCATCGGTAAACACATTATTTGTTAGTGTGAAAAAGGCATGCCTTTCAGCTATATTCTGTTGTAAATTATTTTTGACAGCTAAGCGCTTTATCGTTTGACACGCGGCTAATCGGGCGGTGCCGTCAAAACTTATCGTAAGGAAAAAAGAAAAAGACAATTGACATTTTAGTTGCATTCGTTCTGTTGCACGCGTACCCAACAAAAATAGTTTACATGTTTTTTTCTTTTTTTCAAATGTGGCACATTGCTTTTTTAATGTCCTCAGGAAAATACATGCACCATGAAACACAAAATACAGCGGGAAAAGACGAAAATTTAGCCGCCAGCAGTGTTTGAAACTGTGCCTACGCAGGCTGCGCCTATCGAAATCACAGTCCACTCGGTTAGGGTTAGCAGGGACGCCAGTGAGAGTCTAGCCTCAAACCCATCGTCTGGGCTCGAAAACTGTTTGTTTCCCCTGGGGTCGAGTGTTTCTTGGAAAGGTGTACACCCGTGCGCATATGCTGGCTTGGCGATCTGCCAGCCCCGCAACGCGAGCTATGCGCTCGCCACCGGCGCCGCAATCAGCCCCCAGGAGAAGCGACCGGCGGCCGTTTTAGTTCGCTATATAGTGTCCCAGCCGTGCGAGTTCGATACAGAAAAACAACGCTCCTATACTATTACATGTCATTTTCAAGGAAATGTTTGGACTGTTTGATATAAACAATAATTTGAAATACACGGGTGTGATATAACCGGGCTCGACTGTATATTCACACCCCTCCAGTCTCCAACAAACAAAATTCAGACTTTTTTTAGCTATCCAAACATCAACTTACCTATTTTTTAATTTTTAAAAACTATACAATCCTCCTGTCCATGCCAAATGATTAAAAAAAAAGTGTTTATATACAATAAAGTTAAGCGAAATTCTCTAAACACAGAAAATAGATTGTTAAACATGCCGAACACATTTTATGGCTAGCATAGAAACTCTCAATGATGCATCAACCATAAAACTGGGCACGAACCACCACTCTTGGACAGATTGTTTTCCTTGTCCGAGCCGCCCGAAGATCTCGATGTTCTTCTCTGCAGGACCATGGTGGTTCTGCGACGTCGCACGGCTCCATCGGCTGCTGGCGCCTTGAAGATCTTGACAGCAGGTTCTTCCAGCTCAACAGACACATCTGCAAACAATCCCCCAAGCACTGCTGGTTTGTCAGTGCAAAATAACAAAAACCACGCAAGAACGTAACTATGTTTGCAGATATTTCACCCTGCGCGGCCACTCCAAAATTTATGGCACAAACACTTAAACCGGGGGTCTTCAAAATTCTCGAGAAACCCCCGTTTGCCTTGGATGGCATCCGAAGAACCCTTCCGCTCCCAGTCCTGACATTGATGTACCAGTAAAGCGCAGTACAGGAGCCTGCGGGCCTTGTAAACAATAATGCAGACACAAGGATGTGTTTGGCACGTAGTAATGCGCAGGTGAGTGGCTCTGGGTCTGCTAAACTAGTGCCCAAACTGGAACAACTCTACACAGGGGCAGGGATGGTCAAGGAAGTCTGCAAGCTCGGGGGAACCCCTGAAAGTACATTTGGGAATCGCCGTGCGGTCCTAGGAACACACTGAGAACCCGTGGTTTAGACCGGTGGTTTTCAAATGGGGGTCCACGGACCATTTTGGAGTCCTTGAAGCCCTCGGCCATTGGTCAAACCGAGCAATAAAACTTTCTTTTTACTGATGCTGGCTGTTCCACAGAGCTAAACAAAGCAAACCATGTACGTCGAGTGAGTAGGGCTGATTATTCTTCGTTTAAGGGGGAACACAGGTCTCGGAGCTTTTTTTCTCAATTTTTGACCAAACCCAATGAAACTACACTAGCTTGTGCAGTTTCTATTGCTTATTTAAAATATCTGGTTATTGTTTCAACCAGTAGATTAGTCGTTAAGATCATTATAACTCGCCCACCTTTGTTTGCAAGAAATGAAAAAAAAACTGCTCAACAAAACATTATGTTTAGTAATACATAGCTAGATACTGCAAAGTACAAAGAATACAATGTTGGAAGCACTTTTGAGACTGAACCAATGTTAATGGATCTACAACACATTGAGGTTCCGAGCTCAATGCATAGCCACCAGCTAATAAAAAAATTACACGTCACATTATACGTCGATTCTGAAGAATCTTCTCTCAACGTTGTATGCTTTGCACATTTGCCTACACGCTGCAGAAAAAGCTCGAGGCACACCTAAGCACTTCTTATGAGTTGTGAATGCGACAGCATGCAAGCCGCTTGTCTGCTCCCTTTTTTGTCTGCTGCATACTTTTCGTCGTCGGTCAGCGCGCATACTCCCCTGGTGACCTTGGACGCTCAGTGTTAACGGCACGCAGATGGACACGCAGCGCCATGGGGTGAGTGGTCGTGGAAACTGCCGAGCGCAGCAGCCAATGGAAGCCCCGTCGATGCGCGCTAGCCAATGGAACCGATGGCGATTAAGGAAACTAGGTGCCGTTTTTGCGCTTCAAACTGATGACGTCAGCTCGCTCCATAAGACAGTTAATGCTTTCGCATTAAAAAAATTGTTTCTATCAGCCCCAGATGTGGAGATGTCCTTCCTGAAAATTTGCTAGAAGTCAAAATTACGTGCTCAAAGGAAGCACCTCTTTAGCATAAATTTCAGTGCAAATTCAGGTTGCATCGATGCAACCTGCATCGATCAACCTGAAGCGTGCTATTATAAAATAATAATATGGCTCAAATATCGGTCAACAATATTAGAAACTTGGCAGATCAAAAAAGAAATAGTTGCAAATGTCAAAATAAAAAAAATATATATATATATATTTATATACTACCTATATACGTTTTTAGGAATTTTTTGTTTTGAAGACTTATGTCTCCTCGAGCTTCCTTCAAAGTTGATTTGCACACATTTAGTTTTCCTCGTTTACCCTTCTGTAATAGTGGCAGTCGTCCAATAACCCCCTTCCCTTCCCCTTACACCCCCCAGATGGGTGAAGTCCCCGATCACTTTCGTCAATCCAAAACATCAGGAACCAGTGGTTCAGAAAGTGAGAAGTGTGTTCACTAGTGCCTCCGCTGCAGAGCTACAATTTGGCCATTGACTGCTGGCTGGGGATCTTAAATCTGAATCACACAGCCAGCATGCAGTCAAAACTGCGCTTTTGTGTTTTCGAGGATCATTCTTCAGGGTTTATTTTTTCTTGGATTCTGCGATTTTCAATGGATATTTTCAGTGACAGACAAAAAATTGGCGTTTATCGGCACTCATAGGGAATAACACGGGACACAACCGTGGAATTCTTCAACTTCAAGGGAGCCATGTTACTCGAAATACTCTGAAAATGTCCCGGTGCCGATGTGAGAAGGAAACGAGATGAAGGATGTGGTACCCCAAAGAAAAAAATGACCGCATCTCCACGTGGTGAATGATGTTGATTGGGGCCGAGCTCTGGTGGTGCTGATGATACTGACTGTATTGTTCATAGGTAGTGCTGATTTTTTCTTTTTTTTATTGCTCATAGGTAGTGTTGCGTTTCGGGTTGTGCTTCGACTTCATTATTACTGCTTTATGGTCAGTGAAATGCAGAGCCAGTGGTTCTTCTAGCGGATCAGCCTGGATCTGCTAGAAGCCGTGAGAACGCATCTCCACCGCTTAAGTCAACGGTCCATGTCAGAAAGAGAATGTGTGGTATGGAATATGGTTATATACGCATTTGAGCATTTGACCGCAGCACCCTCTCGTCTATAAACGTTGAGCCAATGCATGCAAAGTTTAATGCGATTATATACGCATTTGACCGCAGCGCCCTCTCCTGTATAGACGTTGAGTGGCTACATGCAACGTTTCATCCATGACATCCCCAGCTCTTGAGTTACTACCACATCTCAGAGCCCCCTACTCGTCCCGCAGTCGTGGCCAAGTGGTTAAGGCGATGGACTAGAAATCCATTGGGGTCTCCCCGCACAGGTTTGAATCCTATCGACAGCGCAAACATTTTTTATTTTTCTAAGACAGATGGGATGGCAATCGATGTGAGCACAAACGCCGGACGGACCGACGGACAAGGCTAGACCATAAGGAGCTTCACCCCTAAAAAAGTGAAAGACGTTTACAACCTCCTGTAATGCCGAATCAGAGCGCAGCTCTTGAGGAGGAGGAGGGGAGGGTAAGGAGGGGATGGTATGCCCCTCCTCCTCATCCGTACCCTCTCCTCCTCCCTCCTCATCTACTCCTCCCGTGCTCCTCGCATCCTCCCCCTCTTCCTCCCCCTCCTCCCTCCTGCACGGTGCATTATGGGAAACGTCCCATAATGCAACACACACATCACCGCGGTGCATTACGAGACGTTTCCCATAATGCACCGCGTGGTTACGCCGACGCCGCTCAAGCCGGAAAAGGGTGCCCAAGAGCTACGCTCTAAAAGCAGCATAGCACAAAATTTGGTGCGGTGTGGGTTCCAGGTCAACATTGCTTTCTACGAAGCTAAGATTTTCCTGATTCAAAAACAACTCTAATTCGGAATTTTACGGCTTTCCCCGATTTTGATAAAACTGGTTTGGGGGTTACATTTCAGGGTTTATTGGTATTCCCCCAAAACATACAACCCTCGTCATAACACAGAAGCGTCAATACCACGCTCCTCTGAGTCGAAGTCGGGGAGGATAGAACCTAATCCCCGAATCTGAAGCACGAGCTTCGGATCCACGTACAGAGTTGCGGTGCGTGGATTTGCTCATCCACCACACATGGCGCAGTGCGTCGACTCACCGTGCGGCTCTTTGGCCGTCTTGCGCTTCCTGGCCCTTACGGTGCGGTCTCCAAACTGCAAAGGCATCGGGGCGGGATCGTCCTCCACGCAGTTCTTTTCCGGCTGAACCATGAAGCTCTCCATCTTCTTCATCAAGTTCGAGAATGTGGACTGCTCCAGTCTCTGGCAGACTCGCTCCACCAGAGGGCTGCGATAAGTCGTAGCGTCGCTGCTTTGATTTCTGTGCCAATGTTACTGGCTGATTCCCGAGCAAGAACGTTTAGTTTGGATACAATGCTGCTGCCCAATACCACTTAGAAGACGAGGCATTCGCATGACGTCGTTGTTAGTGGAACTCCAATCCACCCCAAAGCGCTGAAGTTTGACGAGTTGCTGCAGAGCGGCAGATTCATCAGTCTTGGGCTGCAGCAGATGCGTCCGTCACAGCAGCTATGCACATGCTCTGTTCCTAGCCTTCTGTGGACTAAAGTTATGGCAGCATCACGCACGCGCCGACCGTTTGGTGAAATTGGTCTGTTCAAAGAGAAAGTTTGTAAACTGCAGCGATGCAGTCATTGTGCGACAGTCAATTCAGGTGCAGCTGTTAGGCTGTGTGCTCAACAGAAATTCTCTCTGTTCTTGGCCAGAATGCTGATTTAATCGAACCTCCAGATTGCGTCATAGCTGCTGAGGGCATTTTCAGACAGAAACAAAATCTGCCTACTACTCCTACCAATGCCTATAGTTACATGAGTTAGTCTGCTCGAGGTCACAATGCAAGTGCCAGTACCAAGTTGTGTGGGTCTTTTCTTTGAGATACATGTGCACACAAAAACAGCACAAAAACGGGCAAAGCTGGTTGCTTACTAAGACAAACCACCTATGGAATAAAATTCTGACAAACTCTGCTTGTCATGTTTTCCTTATTTTCATTTTCCTCATTGCTCATATGCAGCCCAAGCTTGAGATATTACCCCTAGCCTCCCCCTCTCTCAATCAAAACTAGGGGTGTGCGAATACCGAATAGTAGTTTTTGAATCGAATACCGAATCGAATCAAGAAAAAAAAGCCGAATATCGAATCGAATATCAAATAGTATGATTTTATTTGTAGGAATTTTTCAAATTGTGCTGCGAATGAGATTATTATGTGTGCAGAGTATGTGCCTGGTGCAGAATATGCACCTTGTGCGGAACAAAAGCTAAAATGTAAAAAGTTCTGGTGAAAAAAAAAAAAGCAGTTTCTGTTGGACGTTGGGCGCTAAAGATCCAATTTCATGGCGCAAACATAATCTATCTACCCTAAACGTCACAAAAAAACCAAGGTTACAGCCACACGTGCCTTTTTTTCTCGTTAAAAGCGCAACCTAACACCGCGACTTTTTAAAAAAATATTTGTATATCTTAGAAAGTGGGCATTTTGCGATATTTGGTCAGCATTATAAGGAAAAAAAGGGCACCCCGGATTTTATTTCACATAAATAAACAGATAGGTGTTAAATCTGAGTAAACAGGCTTAAACAATATAATCCGAAGTAAGAAAACAAAACGTGGTTAGGTGGCGCAAGTCACCAGCCATCTGCTACTATGCATCCATTTTTTTCCGTCTATCTATCCTGCTTTAGAGAGCCTAGATTTAAAAGAGGGAGAAAGCGAAACTGAAACCACGGAGACGGCTCCTGCGCAGATTGGTCGTAAGTGCGCATGTGTTGTATTGTCGCGTAGGAAGAAGGCGAGTGTGAGCAAACGTAAGAGCCTCGACGCCTGCCCGATCGACGCTTTCGTCTTTTCGTCAGCTTCTCGCTGCTTGCAGTTCGTAATTCAAACGCGGCTATCAAACCGGTTGGAAACCCTGTCAAATCTAGGCACACTATTTTTCCATTCCGTTTCATTCCGAATCGGAATTTGCGGCTTGCGGTTCCAAAAGAACAACGGTGATAACTTGGCTGGTTTCATCGGCGTGGTTAACGTGGTTTTCTTCCTGTGATCATGCAGTCGCCGATTTCTGTGAGTGCGGCAAGTGTGTTTTACATCGGCGCTTCGATTTGAAACGAGAGGCTTTACTCGTGAAAAGAATTAGGCTTGGCGCGGAATTCCGGCTTCCCAACAATTCCTCTCTGGAAGCGGCGCAAACGGGATGTTTCGGTTGTAATTCAAGGGTAAATTGTGTCACGATCGTGAGTAAATCTGCGTGCTATAAAGTTCGTGGCGTTCGTTACTTTTCTTTTTTATAACCTGTGCTTTAGATTTTTGGGGAATAGTAGGACCAAGAGGTGTTTCTCGCATGGTCTGTCTAACATCACGGCGCTTACATCGGGGAAAAAAACTGCTTTTCTTTTGTCAGCTCCGCGCCGACCGCGCGTCTTTGGCTGAATATATTGAATATTCGAGTGACCGAATACTAGGAATTTCGATTCGTCGAATTATTCGGGGACTTCCTATTCGATTCGAATTCGTTTATTCGAGTATTCACACACCCTAATCAAAACACACGAGTGTAAACGCTCCGATAACATTGACAGTGGTGCATATTCATACACGTTGGGCAGAGATTTTTTTTTTCTCACCTCAAGATATGCAAATATACTAAAAACATCAGTAATTTCTACTTTCCAGATTCTCTTAACCGCGGTACTTAAAAAGTGCTTTGAAAAAGTGGTATCGATCACGGCCACTCATTACCAGGAAGTGCCCTGCTCTGAGCCGTTCTCTGAAGCTGCAATACTCCGACACACGCGAGAAGGCGAAGAAGTGAAACAAAAAGTCTGCGTTCCTTATGGAACAGAAAAAAGCAAAAAGAGGACAGTGTCTTTTTTCTACGCGGGCACAAACCGAGAGAGCGGAGGAGACTAGGGTGTGCCGAGACGTCAGAACGCCGAGCTCTGGTTGGAATGATCAGTGGGTAGGTGCAAAGCTAGCTGCCTTTGTCTCCACTGCACTTGTCGAACGCGTTCGAATGCGAACGCCCAATGCCGGAATTCTAAGTTCTAAAGCATTCGAAATGTGTAGTGGAGGCAAAGGCTACCTTTGTCCCCACTGCACTCGTTGAACGCGTTAGAATGCGGAACGCCGGCATCCGGCGTTCGACGAGAGGAGCAGAGACAAAGGCAGCTAGCTTGCGTTTACCCAACAATCCTTCCAACCAGAGTTCGGTGTTCTGACCTCCCCATATGCTCTTGTCTTGTCCTCTCCCCCAGTTTCGGCATGCATAGGTTCTCGAACGTTTCAACCTGGAGAAACCCCTATTTGCCTCGAATGGCAGCTGAGGAAGCTCTTGCGGTCTGGGCATTGATCCACAAAAGCTGCGCAGGAGCTTACAGACCTTGTAAACTATAATGCACACACTGAGAAGTGTTTAGCTCATAGTTATGCATCAATGGGTGCCTCAATACTGTTTAAATAGTGCTTAAACTGTAGAATTGCTTTACTTAGACGCTGGTATGGTCAAAGGTATTTGGGAGCTTGGGAAACCACTGAAGGCCACTTTGGGGAATCCCTGAAGGTACTTTGGAGAAGCCCTGAAGGCACTTTGGAACCGCTAAAGGTATTTTGGAAAACCCCTGAAGGTACTTTGGGGAACCCCTGAACGTACTTTGGGGAACCCCTAAAGGTACTTTAGAGAACCCCTGAAGATATTAAGAGGGTAAAATTGCTAAGAACAATGGACAAGTGAAAGAGACCAACACCACCAAGCACTTTGTGATGCTGGTCTCTTTCACTTGTCCATTGTTCTTAGCGCTTTAACCCTCTAAACTATGAATCACCCACTAGCCCAAGAGCATACCCTTAAGGTACGTTGGGGAACCCCTGAAGGTAATTTGGCAAACCCCTAGAGGTGTTTTAGGAAACTCCTAAAGGTACTCTGGGGAACCCCTGAAGGTACTTTGGAAAACCCGTGTTTCTAGAAACCCAGTTTGACAGCCCATGCCGTAGGTGGACGCCCAAACACCATCTGCGAAGGAAAGTCTGTCACCCACACAATCTGCCAAGATCAAGGGCAACGACGGAACAGAAGACTCACGTGAGTGGAAAAGTTTGCTGCACCACGGGGGAGATGCCAGACATCTTTGAGAGCAATGACATCGTCGAAGTGGTGGAGCTGAAACTGACGTTTGACTCTTCGGGAGTGCTCGCCATCTTGCAGGACTGCTGGCGTCCCACGAGTGCGTCCCTCGGGGTTTTCAGGCCGGTCTGCGGCGTGTAGCGCCACCGAGCGGGCGTCGGCGCAGGTGTGCCCCGAGACCACAGGTTCTCTGCAGGTTGTGCAGAAATGGGCGCACTGTTCATCTCCCAACCGGCAATGCTGGTGCCGATGCTGGTGGGCGCACCCGTCCAGAGACAAAATAAACGAGCATGTTGGTGTAACGTTGCATACAAAAGAACGAAACACAAACACATGAAAACGCCCATTTTTGTCCTTTTATGCACGTAATATTGGAGGTTCTTACTTCGCTCGAGTGTGCGGCATTAATTGAAGCTTTATTTGTGCTGCTAAATGTGCACGACTGTAACTTCCACTGCAGTGCATAAAGAAGGATATGTCCTTCCTGAACATTTCGGCGTCAAATAGCCACACGTTCTCAAATTGGGTTTCATAGAAACACGGGGGTCGCCCAGACTACTCCCAAAGTTTCCCCAAGCACCTGAATTTCCTCGACCGCCCCCTGCATCACAGTAAACCGTTTTCCTGGTTGAAGCAATATTTTTGCGAACTTGTGCCAGCCGCTGAAGCATGGCTACGAGCCAGAACACTCTATTACGTGCACTAGTTTGTAAGGTTTGGAGGCTCCTGCACTGCCTTCCTGCCTCAATGCTGAGACCAGGAAGGGTCCTTCAGCTCTCAATCTTGGCAAAGAGGGTTTCGTTTAGATTGAAGAGTTTGGTGGTGACTGGAGGGCATCCCTGTTACCATACCTTTGTTGCTTCGGTTGATGATGGGCTTTGTTTTTATTTGCCGAGCCCTGTCCGCATAGCGCAGTGTTTTCAAGGTCTCCATACAGTTGCTGGCAGTGGGACTGATGCAGGCAATCATCACCGTGTGACTGGTACCGTTGAGGGACTCTAGAACGGCATAGAGGAGAGGACAATGTTTAATCATGAGGGGATCGGTGTTGCGAGTCGGAGCCAGTAACACATGCTTACCAGCTGAAGCAATGTCACAGCTAATGGCATGGCAAGTTTAGATTGATTAACTAGTATGCCAGATGGACGTACCAGCCAGGAGACGAGTGAGGCAGGAGTCCCTGTAGGGAATGTGTAGAGTTTTGCCGTGGTGGGAGCAGAGGGCATTGATCACATTTCCCAAGGCGAGAAGTCCCAGGTTGATGTTCACACCTGCGTTGAGAAAGCGACAATCGAAATAAAGCCGAGTCGGCTTCCAAGAGAGTTTCAAGGGTCCTGAATGGGCGTTCTCCAAGACAAGGTTAAAAAAGAGAACTCCGAGGAGCGGGGATTCGCCCAGTCTGCTTGCAGATGCGAGGAAAGCCGACATCAACTCTTAAGAAGGGCGCGGACGAACCGGGTAAATGGTTTACCTTGCATATGGTTAAACCCCACACGACCTACCAATTGGGAAAATAAAAAATAAATAGTTATTCGGATGTAAAACATCAAAGAGAATGTGATAGTAGACAATAACGATTCAAAATTGCCACGCAGCACTATACACCGACCGCAGCGGGATTGGCGTCACGGAGACTGCGGCGGCGCTTGCTGCGTCAGCGCGCCAGGAGCCAGGGGGGTGTGGCAGGGTGTGGGCAAAAGGGCGCACGTTTCGCATGGGCGTCACTTAGCATTTCAGCCATGCCGCGAAGCTGTGTTGCTGTTAATTGCACCGAAATCTACAAGAAAAGTAGCGGAGGGAGTTTCCACAAGTTCCCGGCAGACTCTGAAAGGCATAATAGGATGGATCATATCCGTGGATGCGAAAAGAATGCGTCGCCTACGCGCGAGCGACCGTTTGTGCGGCAAACACTTTCTTGAAGGCACGTGCGGCTTCCATTTCAATCCTCCGATCCCGAGGCTTGCTTATGTGCAGGGAAGCCGTTGTCTGATCGGGACCACCCGAGTTTGTTCCCGCGTGTGTTCGCGCACACAGCATCGGCCAAGCGCTTGTCGGAGGCTCGCATTCGCCCGTGCTACCCAGCAGAAGAGGATCGGCGACAAACGGCAGTGTTGTAGGCGTTACCGGAGAAGAAGTAGCAGTACGTTACTGCGTTACTTGCAAATAAAAGTAGCAGCGTTACCGAGCTCGCTGCCCTAAAAATAAAAGGAACCCGTTACAGCTACGATAAAAAGTAACGCACGTTACTTCTGCGTTACTTTTTTAAATTAAGATTTAGCACATTTTGCGGTTTTGACGATACATGTCATATTTCAAAAACATTATGTTCGTGCAGAAACTGAACATAATTGCTTTATCTCGTTTTACGGTTTCACCTAAATACTCACGAGAAAAACGCCAAGAAAAACATGGCCTGCGCCTAAAACACGGAAAATATTGAAGTGTAATTTCTTTAAGACTTGGGAAGGAGTAACGAGTAACGTAACTACGTTACTTGAAGTACTAACGTCAAGTCGTTACCCGTTACTATGTTGAAAGCATGTAACGAGTGAGGTTACTACGTTATTGAAAAAAGTAACGGGTTACTGGTAACGCCGTTACTTTTAACGTGTTACAGCCAAGACTGCAGAAAGGACAAAGCGTTACTGCTTGTCATGCCTTGTGGTCATGAGGGTAGGAAAAATATCATACCTTGACTTGAAGACGCTGTGTGTATTTAATCAATTAATGAATCCACACCTTCCACGCAGACCCACAGACTGCTGATCCCGCCGGCAGTGCGGAAACCGACTCGAAGTGATCGGCTAGGCCTCGAGAGACTTATGCGCCTGCACCGTGTCGGCCGTGAGCTAGCTGGCGGAAAAACTAAATAAGCGGCGACATGAGCCAGTCGACCGGTGGCATCAACTTTACGTCGGAGAGTCCAGCAGGCCTTGTTTACGGCATACGGATGCGTCGAAAGCAACGCCGTCACCGCCTGATTTCTTTCGATACCGCTGCCGTTCAGGCTCGGGCAGCGAGCTCAAATGGTCGAGGCATAGGATATCGACATACGTTCTCCAGAAATACGGCGCACAAATAAAGATACAAGCGTCCCTACAGCGACAACAACGGCGCCATCGCCATAGAACGCAATGGCGAAACACGGAGACCGGACTGCTCTTGCCCACATAGCTACTGCGCATCGCGGCCTTGCTAGCGTGTTGGTAAACAGAGTCGCTCAGCGTGTCGGTCTATAGACTGTTTGCAGCGGCTGAGCATAGGTGCGGCCATAACCGACCTTCAGCTCTTGTTTCCTCCCATTCCATTTACTTCACTTCAAGCAGAACAGGTTATTGCCATTTTAGATTCGACAGTGTCCTCCCCGGCCCGGTGACTCGAAAGCTCCATGCACCTGTTAGGGTCGCAAAATTTGGTCGCGAATGTTGGTCAAAATTCTTTAATCACAATTATAGGTCGACCCTTATTCTTGACAACATTTCCGAAAAAAAAAAAAAGGTTGATTTAGATTTAAATAAATACAGTACATTTAATTTATTTTAGAACCAATATTTAGCTAGTTAAAACACTATACACTAATTGTGACCAGGAAAACTAATAGGGCACGAATTAAAGCATGCATCAAGTTTGGCGTGCTCACATACGGCAGAAGAATAGTGAGAACGGTAAAATTGATTATGACAATACGCAATAGTTACGACACAGGACACCGAGTACAGTAAACTTTCGTTAATTCGACCTCGACGGGACCTTGAAATTTGGTCGAATTATCCGAATAATTAAATTAAAAAAAGGACGAAAAACGATTAAAATTAAACTTCCTCTTATTGTCCAAAGCACTCACAGATGGTCTGCTGCCGTTTGCGCTTAAATCGAGTGTCCAAAAGCAGGCTTCGGAGAGCAACGTAACTAAACGTCAAACCCCAAAAAATCGCGCACTACGAAAAAAAAAAAAAACAATGAAAAAAGTAAGTTTTACCAGCTGACTTTGGCACTGCGCCAAAGTCAGCTGGTAAAACTTACTTTTTTCATTGTTTTTTTTTTCGTAGTGCGCAACAAAAATCGGCTTCGCGACAAAAAAAAAAAAAAGGAAAAGAGAATTTGCGTTTCCGACGCGCAGATGGACCCCATATGATGCTACAGAGAAGCACTTTGAGAGCGCTCGCCGAGAAAGCTTCAGAGCCGACTTTGGCGCCAGGCGGCCAGACCGTCACGACAAAAAAGAAAAAAATAACAACAAAAAAAAAAGGGAAAAGAGAACTTATGCTTTTCGGTGCGCAAGATGGAGCGCACACGATGCTACAGAACAAACGCTTCGAGAACAAATGCTTGGCTCGTACGTGCTATGTTTTCCGCGCTACTCCACGCCAGATTGGTTGCATTGGCTCATACCATTCGCTACGGTCCATCTCAATGGCGTAGAGGAGCAGGCGCATATTTGCGCACATTCGGCTTTGCAGCAAAGAACCCGTGTTTCGCCGTACGTTGGTGGTTTTTCTGCCATGGTGCCGTGCAATGAGAGCCCGCAAACTTTTCCTCCCATAGAAATGTATGGGCACTCGAAGGGACTTTTGAAAACGATCGAATTAAACGAAAAGTCAAATTAACCGAGGTTGAACTAACGAAAGTTTACTGTACTAAATACATGGGGATGCAAATGAATTTCAACGTAGTTACAAAGACATAGAACAGTGATAATACTCGTAACGACAATGCGCAATAAATATGCCACGGAACTACCTATCAGCAGCTAGGATATGAATCAGAACAAATATGATGAGTCTTGTGCGCGTCGCGGTGCCATTCCTTTATTGTGCACACATTTTTGTGCCTGTAGCAGCAGACCTACTGGAAGCGTGCCACGAGGCGGGCATCACCACGTCCCGGTCAGAAGGCTTCTGCGGGCCGCACCTGGCACGGGGGTTGGGGTGTGGAGACCCATGGACTAAACTGATCAAGTGCAGCGCATGCCTTGTGACTTGCACTTTTAGTATGTGTGTTCGTGGTTGTATGTGTTCAAACCATAAAGGTAGGAAGCTTCTGGAAGCGATATGATACTGTGTAGAAGGACACGACGCCAACGATGACCACAACCAAGAGACGCTATTGGACAAAAAAGAGAGCCGACTTGACGCCGTTTCGTCCATTAGCGTCTCTTGGTTTCGGTCATTGTTGGGGTGTGTCCCTCTCTACAGCGTCATGTCGTCTCCAAAAGCTTCCTACCTCCATGGTTCAAACCTTCGACTGTGCTTGGACCTAATGTGAATTGATGTACACAACGAGTAGAAATGCTGTCAAATACATTTGGTACCATTTTTTTTCAACAAGGCGTGAAGTTGGGCTAGTTGGTTCATAATGCAAACTTGGAAACAGCGCGAAAAACCAAGGGACAAGAACGAGAAGTGAACGAACACAACGCTGACTGGCAACTGAATTTTATTCCTGCGAGGAACAGAAAGGAAAACATAAAAGATGCAAGATAGATAAAACATAATCCACCCCTTGAGGCACGCCCGAGCATTTAAACAAATCTGCCGAATTTCTTAATGAAAGACACTTCGTCATCCGCCAAAGCCACGGACGGGCACTAACACGCATGTCTGCTTTGTAGGTAGAAATAAAAAATGCCTCATCAATTTCTCTAGTCACTTTGTTGCGGTGACAAGCCAGAATCTTAATCTCCGTGAAAACCGGTCTTCACTGTCGGGACACCTTGCAGTTCACTGCGATAGGTGTTCGTGTTCTCCGGTTTTCACGGAGATTAAGATTCTGGCTTGTCACCGCAATAAAGTGACTAGAGAAATTGATGAGGCGTTTTTTATTTCTACCTACGGAGCAGACATGTGTGTTAGATGCCCGTCCGTGACTTTGGCAGATGACGAAGTGTCTTTCATTAAGAAATTCGGCAGATTTGTTTAAATGCTCGGGCGTGCCTCAAGGGGGTGGATTATGTTTTATCTATCTTGCATCTTTATGTTTTCTTTCTGTTCCTCGCAGGAATAAAATTCAGTTGCCAGTCAGCGTTGTGTTCGTTCACTTCTCGTTCTTGTCCCCTGGTTTTCCGCGCTGTTTCCGAGTTTGCACCATTTTTCTCCCCTTCTACTTCTTTCAATATTTAAAGAGACCATAAAGCGACTTTGAAATCGAATTTCATCCACCGCACGTCATAAAAAGGTGTGAAAAAAAAAACACAAAAATAGGGTGCCAAAAAAATTCTTCGCTATAGAACTTTTAAAAGAAAATCGGACTCTTTTGGACCTTCTTTCCTTCGAAAGCTCTCTGCCTTTTTACAGCGATGCATTCGAGAAGCCACAACACGTCAGCCAAATCCACGTCGCCTATTAGGTAACAGCCTACCTCACCAGCACTGCGATCATAAACAATAAAAAGCCGGTGAATGTTTCCTAAAAGTTGTGTTAAATAATATTCAGATCCACATTTTGTAGCATAATTAGAGATGTGACGAAAATTGCCAAATTTGATAATGCTCAGAGCCAAGCGCCATCTATCGTGTGGTAAACGAAGCAAGAGAAAGACCCTATTGCGCCTGCGTTGTCTGCTGAACGCAGTCAATCCGCGCTAACTAGGAACCGCGGGAGAGGTCCCCCTCGAGGAGGGTGCGGCTGAATGTCTTGTCCCCTACTCCGGCGGTTTCTTCTTTTTTTGTTGTTGTTGTTGTTTTGAAAAGGAAAGAAATGGGAAAATGAGGACCTCGGCTTGATTTCGAGCCGGGTCGAGACTGTACCGGTGGGTGGACGCGACGCGAAAGTTGGGAGCGACAGCGAGTGCGGCGGAACGCAGGAAGAGCTCGGAGGCGGCTCTGCAGGACCCCCATGTGTGTGTGCTCGTGGATGAGTGTGGTGCCGAGGAGCATTGTACGGAGCATCCAAGCACACACAAACTTCTCCGTTTCGACCAGCGTCGCAACGGGCCCGCGTCACCCAAACTCGCAACATATCTAATTGAATTTCGCTCAGCTGCAATGTATTCATGGCTATCGCGGCGATGAGAGGCGCCGATTCAGAAAATACGTCGGTGACATCAGCGCCATCAGCGCAGTAAAACCTACCGGCACACCCGCAACTCGAAACCGCTAACGCTCCCATTCTCCTACTGCCGAGAGAACTTCCGGTTCCTGTGCCAGAGTACGTCACGATTGTCGAAATTACGCCAGAGCTTGTTTTGCGGTCAGTTGAAGAGAAGGAAAAAGTCAACATTTCATTAATTTTTTGTGTAAAAGTTAATAAACAGAGACGGAAACGGATGCCTGTTCGGCATTCAGTGAACATTGAAGGTTTAATGTATAAGTTATCTGGCAAAAGTAAAAAGGTAATTTCATAATCCCTTTAGATCAAGCAATAAAATTTTTTTTTGTCTAAGCCCATTTTGGCGCAGGTGTGGCGCAATCCTAAGCAAAAATTACATTTTGGCGCAAAATGTAGCGGACTTCTGTACACAGTGCAATTTGGCGCAAGATGGCACTGCACTTCCATCACTGAAACAAACACAGAAAGAAATATTGCTCACAAACACCGACAGGACATAGACGCATTTTGAGTAATGTGGGTAGAGCAACAAGTTAGACCTCCGTGGACTCACCTTCCTTGCGCCTGGCTCCGACACTTTGAGTGTTCTTGATGGTTTCTGACCCTGCCAGGTCCACCAGCTGAAGTTTAGACATGAACAGCGTTCTGCGAAAATTGCAGTGCTCCGATTAGCCCAACCACAGGCTTTAAACTTCCCTGTGATAGCATAAAAATACAACACGAGATTGTAACGGCTTCCTACAGTTCAACTACCGTGATATCCCGAGTCATCACCCACCATCCAGCCACCTGGAATTCATCAGAAAAGGGGGTAGGCGATGTCTCAATAAGACCAAAAAGAAAGAAAGAAGCCGACTTTCTGCTAGAAATCGCGTCCCATGGCCGAAGAAATCGAACAAGAGCTTTAATTGTGAGCACCTTCTATTTCATGAAGGAAGCAATCGACAATCCATTTGTCCAACCGTCCGACTGTCCGTCCGCGCATTTCCGGCTACGTTTATGTGACCTAAACACCAACTAGCTTACCCCGCTAATTTTAGCGGGAAAATTGATGTTACCTGACCTTAGGCCACGTGACCTATACACCAATTCAGTTTCTCCTATAAATTTGGCGGGAATATTGAGGTCACGTGACCGATGCACCAAGTCAGTTTCCCCGCCCAATTTAGTGGAAAAATTGGCGTCACGTGACTCAACGTCACGAACGTATGCACAAAGTCCGGAAAGGCTAGAGAAAGCCTGTTTTCCTGTACGTATTTAGCGCGGCCAGACACAGCGACAGGTTTAGCTGGCCGATTCGGATTGTGCCAACAGACGATCCCGCAAAAGAACCCGAATCGGCCAGCAGTCTCTCGACGCGGTGTATGCCATCTCTCAGCACTTCTCTTATGTGTGCATTGTCTGTGAAGTGGCAGCGTATATAGCCCAGAACAGGTTTCTGTCTTTTGATGCAAAAGCATTAACCGTCCCATGGAGCGAATCGACGTTATTAGCTTTAAAGCCGTGCCAAACGGCCCCTTTCCTTGTCCCAATGTCGTCTGTAGCAGAAATCTGATGGATAAGCTCCCATTGGCTCTCGTGCGGCATAGTTACAAAAACGCCACCAAAGAAGCCTTCTCCATGGCGGCGCAGCGCACGCAGCAGCCCGGTCGCCGATAAGAGGTGCAGCGGTGCAGGCCTGGGCGCAAAGCCTGCCCGTGCAAACTCCGGAGAGGGTGCATGGCAGAGTCCAGCGCGGTGCAGCCACTTCACGAGAGCGCGCGCTCGGCCGTCAGCCAATGAAACGGGGCCGTCTACTCCCCTATGCCGCAGATGAACTAAGGGAGTGGAAGAACGCTATTCATGCTTTCGCATTCCCAACTAATAAGAAGTGCTTAGGTGTCCTCGAAACTTTTTCATGATTTTTTCGCCATAAACTTCCACCACCTGCTTCACCTCTATAGTAAATCGCAGCACGACATGTTGAGAAATTGATTTTGTGGGCAATCTAAATTGCCGTATTTGCACGAATATAACGAAAGGATATATTTTGATGGCATAAAAAAATAAAAAAAGATATTACAGTCAAACCTCGATATATCGAACACGGATATATAGAATTATTGCCTATATCAAACGCTTTCTATATCACGCGAAAAATCGCATGCATTTTTATTTTTATTTTGAACGGGGTCGGACATAAAATGGATATATCGAACACTGCCACCCCAAACAGCCTGCGCTCTTTTGACAGGCAGCAAGCTTTCCCGCAACACCCTCGAAGATAGCGGTGGCGCAACGGGCGTTTCCGACTGCCTACACACACGCCGAGGGCGCCATTTGAACGTAGCGGCGCACGCACGCTGCTGCCTGGATAGTTCGTCGCAACGTCAACGACGCACTGCATTTGCCGCGTTTGTTGGCAGTGACGACACCACCGGAACAACGGCGGAGTTGACGGACGTGGAGATCACAGCGGAAGTTACAGCTGAGCGGCCAAGCGAAGACGTTGCCGAGGTTGATCCCGCAAGCGCTGATGGTGCTCCGCTCCCGACTTCAACTGAGGCTGCAGCTGCTTTGGCCCTTCTACGCCGCTACTGCGGCGCAATAGAAGGCACGGGCCTATCGCTTGTTGATCGTTTAGACTATGTTGAGGACGCCTTAATTAAACACGCCTTTGGCAACAAGAAGCAGGCTACCCTGCAGCAGTACTTTCAGCCAAAATAAATACTTTGTTTGAAGCTTCAAGTGAGTATTTACTGCACCACGGTTGGTTCATTGATTGATTTGTACAGTGGGGTATTCTTTTTTTTTCTTATTTTAATTCAGCCTTCGAGTGCGAGATTTCCCAGCTCCCGCAAGCTGAGCGGCACGGTGGCGCGCCGTAGCAGACGACACGCGGCTGCTCCCGCCTCTGCGGTCGGTCGGCGCTTCGTGGAGCCGCGACGGCCACGCGCTTTTAACAAGTTTTTGATGTGATTTAGTATATCAAATTCTGGCTATATCGAACTATTTCGCCATCACCGCGCAGTTCGATATATCAAGGTTCGACTGTGCCATTATACGCGAACTGAGGCCACGTAATGCTAGTGCACTTGATAACATCAACAAATGAAAAAAAAAAAAAAAACGCCAAAAGTCTACATACTTTTTTTACTCATTGCTGATTACTTTGTTACTGTCCATGAGCATTGCGTCGTTGTTCGTAACATCAATGTTGTTGGAGAGGCAACACTTGAGGAAGGCGTGCGACACAATTGAGCGCAGCATAGCCTTCCATGAGTTCATCGATCCACTGGGCGACCTGCGGATTGATGCTCGCTTGACGCGTCCCGTCGGTGTGAGCGCCTTGTTATTCTCGGCAAGCCACTCCTTGTACTCCCTTTGCACGCAGGGTTTGTTGCACGCAGGGCATGCAGGGTTTGTTGATGCAGACATCGAGAGGCTGCAGTTGAGAATTCATGCCCCCGGCTCATCACCACGAGGTCGCTCTTGGCCTCCCTGATCGCGTTCTTGACTTCGACAGTCAAGTGTCCCCTGAGGGCATCCAGCACGAGCATGCACGTCTTCGCCAACGCCGCACCCGGACAATTGTTTAACACGACGCAAAGCCACTCGTGCATCGTCGCACTGTTCGTCCACATCTTCTCGTTACACCTGATGTGCATGCGGGGAAGGAAAATCTCATTCTTCGGGATTGTCTTCCTTCTGAAGATGAGGAAGGGCGGCAGCTTGTGTCCGTCAGCTGCGGACGCCAGCCTTGCCGTTGCTCGAGTTTTCTCGTTGCCCGCGGTGCGGAGGTGCACCTCCTTCCTGTCACGAACGTCCACGGCGTAGTTGGACGGCATATCCAAGAAGACTGGCGTTTCATCCACATTGTCGATCTAACCGATCATGTACTTGCGGTGCGTGCGTAAGTGGATCACATGACGTTGGAATGCTATCAGCTTTTTCTTCGTAGTCGGCTGGGAGCTTCTGGCATATTGAAGTTCTCCAATGAAGTCAAAAACCATCGCGACGCATGAACTTCTGAACCCAAGAGCGACTGGCCTTAAGGGGGACATAGGGCCAAAGTATCAAAATGTTTTGAAAAAATTTATTTTTCAATTTTGAGGTTTTCGGTTTTAGAAACTATTTATATACCCTTAAACTAAATTTCATAACCATGCGCCAAATAGTTATGTTGATATAAAATATTTTCAGCCCATTGTGAGGCAGTAACAAAGTAAAGGAGTTCAATGTTTGAAAGCATTTTTCTCAGTTCCATTTTTTGTTCGAAGGTTAAATTATTTTGATACCACAATCAAGATGTTTCTGAACTGAAATTTACTGGGGAATCGGGCTATCTACTTTATTTTGTATTAAGTTTAAGTCCTCATTGAGAAAAAACTATATTTTCAAGAATGGACTTATGACAGATATGCATCTCATATTTTGAGATAATCACTCTTCCTGAAATACTGTATTTACATTTGAGTTATAAAAACTAGATAGCCCGAAGTCCCACATCCCCCACTTTATATTCAAGCAGTTAGAATGATGCTTAATAGCTTCATTTGCATATCATAAATTTCTTAACAAAGAGTGACACATCTTATGCAGGTACGTAAGGTTGTCCTAGAGAGCTGAAAGTTTGCACAGTACACCTACATCTGACGTTAAATCTCCCCTGCAAATTTCATTCCGATAACTTGAGTAGTTCAGAAGTTTAACCTCTAGCCAGTGTCCCCCTTAAAGGTGTCGTGAGAGAGACCAGCCTCTCGTGCAAACTCCCTCGCTTTCAGCTGAATTTATTTCGTATTCACGGGCAAGAATTGGTTGTGAAGTTCTTGTACGAATTCTGCGAGTCTCTTTTCCAAATCAGGGTAATGACCTCTCTTCGGTTCACGGAAGGCCTTTCAAGTAGGTGCATCACAGAAGATCCGATTGCGTTTTTTCCTTCATCCCCGGATTGCCGACTAGCTCACCCCGAGACGCTGCACCACACTCGAGTTGCCGACAAGTTCGGACACGAGGGTTGCCCGCTTTTCAAAAGATGCGGCGTACTGGGTCCTCTTCTCCATTTGAAGTCTGTTGGTGTGCAAAACATGCGAAACGCGAACGACTCTCGACAAGACAGGAAAAAAAAGCACTTCAAAACACGCGAAACAAAGAAATTCAAGTTCCGTTTGGCGCTATGCTGATGATGCTGTGTTACAGATACTCGAAGCTCAATACGCCACCTCAACTTGGCGGCAGTGGCTCTCGCGCCTCGTCCCTCACCCCACTCTAGGGTTCCTATCCCGCTCGCACCTCGCGCTGGGTTTTCAAGTTCTTGCGATGTGCGTCACAAGGGTGATGAGTCCTTTCCAGATTAGCTTTTCCTCCTTTCAGATGGCACGATGTTCCTTCCCTTGTTTCCTTCAACTCCCTCCATTCCGTCAAAGGAATGGCTTTCCCCCTTGCTCAGGCGTCCGGTGACCAAGCTCAATTCCGAATGTAAAGCAAAGCGCATATTAGGCGGAACATAAAAAAAATATTGCGCGTTATTTTTGTGCAAATTTGGTAGATTACATGCTGTATATGCATACTGCAATGTACTGTCGACCCAAGTGAGTGCCTATTATATATTATCTGGACATTATAAAATGAAAACAATCATGCCTCACATGACATGATAGAGTGAGGCAGAGGCAACTAAAAAATCTAGCGAGCTTTCACAAAACCGTCTGCCCATTCAGCAAGGTCTACGAACAGCTTTTCCGGCAGCTTCTCAAGGATTAAGGCATGACGCTGGCTCGACCAGAAGCCCGGACTGTGGCGATGCAAGGACAGAGGCTGACCCTTCGAGATGGCACTTGAGGTGGACGGTGAAGATGGCGTGGGACCGGCTGGAGCAGCTGTTGACCAGCGTGGCCCCTGTGCTGCGCGTGCAGCAGCCCTGCTCCAAGCACTGCAGGGCCTCGGCTGGAGTCTTCACCTCCCTCCGCACCAGCCCTGGAAGCTGAGATGCCCCGCCACCCTTTCTCTTTTACATGCATCATATCTTGCGTTCTGACAAGTCACATTGTTGTTGAAGTGGTAGAAATGGTTGTCTCCACGAAAAGTTGGTATACAGTGCAATCCACTTATAACGATACCAGATAGAACGACGTCCTGCTTGTAATGATCAGTTTCAAGAGTTTTCAGAGCAGAAACGCTCAGAGTCTAGTCCAGATACAATGATAATCGGTTATAACAATTGAATTTCTGGGTTTTCTCATTATCGGTACAAGTCGTATATTCCTTTGTACAAGTCACTTTATTTTGCATAAGCCTGCAGCTGGAGCTGCGAACTGTCTTCGGACCGCTGGAAGAGCGGGCCATCAACAAATACTCTGCCATTCTTTCTTTGCCGTAAATGTTGATACAGCCTAATCTTGCACAGCTAAGGTCCACATTTAAAAAGACAAAAAACTTTCAGCCTTTTACTCTCGTGAAGAAGGAAGAGCAGCGAAGCTGTACTTCCTGCTGCCATCTATGAAAAACGGCGGCGGCAACAGACAACCGGCAAGCCAGTTGTCTGGTTGCCGCTGTCGCTCATAGATGGCGGTAGCTGTCAGAGCGTTGTGTCGAGATTTATTTGTCCACGGACACGAAACTGGGAAAACTAGCCCTTAAATAATATGCTGTAAAAACACATATAAATTGCACTATTGTATAAAACACATCAACGAAAAAGTTTGGGGAAAGAATGCTACCTATAGACCAGTGGTTCTCAAGCATGGATATATCGGGGACTCCTTGGGGACCTGCCAAAGTGATGGGGGACCCCATGCCAGTGGGGGAAGAGGGGTGTAAAATAAGACAACTAGGTAACTGCAGTGTAAAGAGGGCATCCTCTACTGTTATAGACAGAAGCGAGAAACATCAAGTAAAAGGATGAATGGATACTAGATGGATAGTGACGACCATTACCTTTTATAACGGGCGGTAGCTTGCACAGCTTTGCCGGGGTCAATAAAAACATTTTTTTTTAAAGAAAGAAAAGGATGTTGCGGAGGGTTTAAAAGAGGGATGTTGAGGCTTGAGGCCAGACATGTACACGTTACCCAAAAAAAGTAACTAAATACCGTTACTCGTTACTCGCTCAAAAAGTAACTAAATACGTTACTCGTTACCGATTCTCAAAAGGAACGCGTGAGTTACCTAAAAAGTAACGAGTTACTTTTCACGTTACTTTGAAGACCAAATACATAACTGTTTTTGTTTCATGGTTTATTTTTTTCTTTTTAGTAGTCGTTGCCATTAAGCAGCAGCTGCCTGTCGAAGTTTTCATCAGTTATGTTTCCCCGCTTCCTTGAAAATACATTTCCGGTGACGCTGAAGCGTCGTTCTACTGACGCGTTCGAAGGAACGGCAGTGTTGTGCTTCAGGAAGAGCTGGTGAATCTTCGGGAACTGCGCCTTCATTGAGGACAGCGGGTAATGGGTTATGTGCCTTCCCGTGTTTGCAACCTCCGGGTTTACATTCGGTCCGTACCCGGTTCTAGAAAGTTCAACCAACGAACCTGATTGTGCTCGCTGAGTGAAGGATATTCCCAGCTGTACAGCAACGTTTATCGCTGGACACGTCAGTCGAACTGTTCGACTGACGTGTTCAGCGATATATGTTGCTGTATTGTCATACTGTTTATTTGTTTTTCGGGTTTTCCATCTGCCTTTGTCGCAATAGGCACATACTAAGGCTAGAATAAAAACAAGGCCGTTTGAGCGGTGTTGTACACGTTACTCCTCAAAAGTAACGAGATACCGTTACTCGTTACTTGGCCTTAAAAGTAACTAAATACCGTTACTCGTTCCTTTTCTGAAAAAGTAACTAAATACGTTACTCGTTACCGAAAATAGTAACTAGGTACAAGTAACTCGTTACTTGTAACGCGTTACGTACATGTCTGGTTGAGGCGAAGGCTTTGTGGACCTCAGCGGGCCCAGAAAACCTGGTTTGAGAACCACTGTCACATGGTCGCTGCCCTTTGAATCACATGACGCGGCCACCATAAGCTGGCTCCAACTTGTTGATTCCCTCTCCCCTTCATGCTTTGGTGAATGCGCTGTATTTGTGTTTATTGTTCAGTTTTACCACGATTTTATGCCTTGCTCTGTGAAGTGTCGTTCGTTGCTTACCTTTACTACCAAATTCCATGTCATGGTAAGATGCACGATTTCTGCACTTGATTTTATTATTCGTTTTGACTATCGACATTGTCAGCATACCGGATACATGCTGGAGGCTAGAGGAGGCACAGGAATCGGCCATAGCACTGGTGCACACTATGCAGATGATTCTGACGGGAAATTTGTTTTGCTGAATTTGGAGCGATTTTAGAGCACTTTTTTTATTGGCATCTACTTGGATGAGAAAGCGCACACTCACACCTACCCCATGAAATGTGCTCGCATGGAGCACTTTTGGATCGCTCCACATCCACCAAGAGAATTTCACAACCGACAGCACAAAGGTTGAGAGGCCACAGCGCAGCTTTTCTTAGTGATAGTGGCGAAACATTTGCAATAAGAAGTGCAAGGCAAGTTTAAGATCGCGCATTTAGGGTCTTAATATGTGACAAATAGAACCACTATGTGCGTTCCTCGAAAGGATAGTGCTCTACCTTCATAAGAAATAAAAAACCGTTGCTTTTAATTACTTCTATGGGGAAATTTTTTTTTGTTGTATAAACATTTGTTTGATTAATTTATCTATGAATTTACAGATACTTTACGTTGTGCTCGGTCCCAAGTTGGCAATCACTCAAGTGTTTTAATTATTTTCATAAGAAATCTAATATATTTAATTTATTTCAAACCCAAAAGGTAGGGCACCCGGGTGAAAATTTTGTCCCAGATAGCTTGCGAGCCCCTGAAATATGCAATATGTGACTATGAAAAAAAACCGTCTGCATAGAAATCACCCGAGTGCAGCATTGTTGATGTCCGATTTCTTTAGAGTCTAAGAAGTGCATCTGTTTAAACAAATAATATCTGTCTACACAGATCCATGAAATGATGCCAGGCATTTGACCTCAGCTAAACTTGCCGGACGTCATTTCTCTCGAACCTTTTAATTTCATTTAGAATATTTTTGTGGAAAACAGGTGTCAAACTTTACTTGATGGGTCTGTCACATATCTCGTATCCTGAATACGTTGAGGGACATGTGCTACGCCAATGTTCTGCAAGACTGTACCACTCCAGAAGTACCTAGAACACGGAGGTATCTGTCTTCGAAGGTTTCACGAACATTCAAGCAAAGTGAAAAGATTGAGGCTTATTCACACAATTTAAGTTTAGCATGGGCAACCTATCAGCCGGACGACATGCTTCCTGGCAGTATTCCAGGTATGAAATCTGCCGATTCAGATATGGAATATCTGTTAGTTAAAAACCTAAAAACCTCAAGGAGTACCTAGGGTACAGAACGAAACAAAACGGACGTACTGTGTTCCGAGAGTGGCTCTTACCATAACCACCTTCCCGTGTTCGCGGATCTGGATGGGCTCCCTGCTCTTGCGGTCCGTGAGCAAGTCGTAGACACTTTCGTTGTAGATCTCGAGGAAGGACACTTCGACAGACCAGTTACAGGCCTCCGTGTCCAAGATGCTTTCAAACAGATCGTTTAATGCCCTCGGAATTATGCCAGGGCTCGCTCCATTCCCGCCGCTCGCCCTGTAGTCGGTTCCCATCGTGTAGGTCTTTCCGGAACCGGTCTGGCCGTACATGAGGACGCAGCAGTTATAGCCTGGAAAGAACCAGCAATTATTCCAACCCTAATAGTGTACTCCATTTCACCTTACGACGGACCGCAGCAAATGCTACGAACCGTCAAAGCCAATCCAGCGTCGTGAACGGTTCACGTGACTACGCTTTTGCGCGTCGCTGCGCCCCTCGCGTAGGTCACGTGACAATGACACGGCATTAGACTGGCTTTGAGGGCTCGTAGCTGTGGGCAAACGTGAGGTGTAACGAAGTATGATACAGGTGTTCTCAAACTTCACAATTTCGAGGAGCCTTTATTTGTCATGCCTGATAGCTGAGGAACCCCTTGTGGTCTCGGCAATAAAGTAGTGCAGACCTTGACAAGAACAATGCACATACTAGACAGTGTTTGGCTCATAGTTATGCACAAACGGGTGGCTAAGATATGCTAAAAGGGTGCTTAAACTGGAAGAATACCCAATTACTTAGGGTCAAGAATAGTCAAGGAAATTTCGTGGTTCCAGGAACCCCGACGACACCATGGGGGAATCTAGTGATTGAGAGCCCATGAACTAGCATATAGGCAGTACGGGATTCACTGATTAACTGGCTGGAGAGCTCCTCCGACAGTCATAAACAATGCTTACCTCGTTAATATGAGATTCCCAACATCCATTAGGTAGAAGGTTGCAATAATTTGCCTTAGAGAGTCACTTAAATTTACACGTGCATTCAGAATTTCTCGTTGCATAGGAACAACATTTTGGTGCATGATTAGGGTGAGCACACTCCTCGAAGCAGAAAACAGGACATCAAGGGAAAGGGGAGAAGGAGGGGCCCCCCTCCTCCTTGCAAGGCAAGAAAGAAAGAAAATGCTGACACTATTTTGTTCATCAATAAATCGCTAAAACGCAAACTTTTCTGGGGCCTTTCATTGAGTAGCCGAGTACACAAGCACCTTTCTTACCCCCTTTGCAAAACCTGAGCATGCAAAATGTAGTAATATAGAAAAGGGCCCGGTGTACAGATTGCACAGTGTACAGATCTACGGGTGAAACAGGAGACGGCAGGCTCTTTAAATCGACCGGAAAATTCTGATTTTTTAACCTATCACGCTACGACTTTTCGCTGGCGTTGCCCACAGATGGTGCATTTTTTTTGTAAAATTTGCGAACAGCGAACTTACCCGAGGAAAAAGTAAAGAAAGAAAAAGGCTTAGCTCCTATGGAAGACGCAGCGACGCCACCGGTCTGCAAACAACACGGCGCCGTTTCGCACGGGAGACAAGAGATGGCGCAAGCGGTCGGGACGCCAACTGCCGCCAACGAACGAGCAGACGACGCCGAGAGCGTTTAGCAGACAAGGAACTGCAGTTCCTTGTTGTTACCGCGCCTGCTTTTGTTTCTGCAACTGTCGCCGCCTGCGGAACGCGAGCCGCTTTTGAGTCGGAAGGATCGTCTGCCAAAGTGCCGGCTCTCGGCGCCGTATGCTCTTTCGTTGTCGGCGTTCGTTGCGCCATCTTTTGTCACCCGTGCGAAACGGCGCCGTGTTGTTTGAAGACCGGTGGCGTCGCTGCGTTTCCATAGGAGCTAAGCCTTTTTCTTTCTTTACTTTTTCCTCGGGTAAGTTCGGTCTTTACAAATTTTACAAAAAAAAATGCACCATCTGTGGGCAACGCTGCACAAAGTCGTAGCCCGATAGGTTAAGAAACCGAATTTTCCGGTCGATTTAAAGAGCCTGCCGTCTCCTTGTTTCACCCTGTATGTGAACAAAACTTGTTGGCAAGTGGAACCACAGAAAAAGCTAAAAATCATACTCTACTAGAGATAACGTTTCTATACTATGTTTATTCTTATACACTCACACAGACAAACACATTTTGTTTTCTTTCACTCGCTTGGTACTGATTTAGCAAGCAAGTTCCCAAGAAAACAGGGCATTTTGTTTTCTTCAGAGAAAAAGATGGGACTGCAGGTAGAAACCAGGGTATAAAGTTTAAAACGGGACTGTCCCGGACAAAGCGGGAACGTCTGATTACTTTATGCATGATCGAAGCAGGATTTTAAGTTTGCCTTTGAACACTGTAATCATTTGAAAGGAAAAAGCTTCAATGTAAAACCTAAATATGTGCAGTAGTCAAAACATGCTTTGAAGAAACTATTTGGTTGCAACCTATACCCCAGTGCACAACATGCTCTACAAAAATCTGTGAGGAAACTATAGACTTCCTCAATAGCTTCTACAAAGTAATTCTTAAGCAGTTTTCCACGAGACATTGCTATGTCTGCAAAGTGGTTTACTAATATAGATTTTCAAAGCAGAATTTTGATTGTTTTCTGGCTCTAAATAGTCTATCAGAGCTGACCACTGGTAACATTTTATGCTCTTAAGAACACTGATGGCCAATTTATTGATAGCTATGCATCACTAGCATATAGACAGGAATTTTCTTACCGGCAGTGACCTTACTGACGACATCAGCGACACACTTGTCATAAATCTCCTCCTGGGTGGTGGCTGTGTCAAATGCATAATCATATGTAAATCCATAGTCGTCAACAACCACCACCTGGCCTGCTTCTGGGGTGACCCGAATGATCCCGTCCAAATTGTGGTCTTGCTCCTCTTCCGGAAAGGGCGGCCGCACTCTCACAGCAACCTTCACCGTGCTTTCGGCCATGGCACTGCAGGGACAAGATGATATCAAGGTATTCACGTTAAATAAAAACTTTAGCAACTTCATCACATTTTTAGGTACTCATAACTCCTAGGGTACTTAATGTTTGGGTTTTATATAAAAAAATGCAGAGTGATTCTGTAGCTTTTGCAGCAGCCAAACGTCCATTATGAAGCAGGAAAAAATACTTTTGGAGTACAAGCACACACATTTTTATACATAACACTGTGAATATTACATGTTAAATTAAGATTTGTGTGTTGGCCTATCGAACGAAAAAACATGCATGCATTGGCTTCCTACTTCTGTGCAACAGCAGACCTGTTTGATTTCCTCAAACACAGAACTAGCTGTTTAGTTGCACATAGAAGCACTAGACATGGCAACAAGATGCTGACCAATGAAGGACAGTATGGACTGCCATGAATGGTCGTTTTAGGTATGAAATAAAATGTAAACCAAAAAGTAGATTCCCCTAAAATAATGTTAGAACAATCTCGAGCACACACATTGATGTTTCATTCAAGTTCTAAAGATGGTAATAAAAAATAAATTCTTAAATCACATAAAAAAAAAACTTTTTTGTCATTAAACTATAAAAGTCGGTGACATTTTGTATGTAGAACCTCATAATAACAAAGATTGGCATGTGAATGATACGTATACCTCCTTAAAACAATCCAGACAGTCATTAAGGTTATTCCCAAGCTTCCTTCTATTGCTTCACCTCATTTGGTTATAATTTATTCAATTTACTGGACCTCAAACAGGTAAAACATAGATAATGGTATGTTTTATGTATGTAAACAATGGAGTTCAAATAAAAATAAACCTATAGAGCAGTTTATATAAATTTTCTTGCGAGCACCCTGATTAAGTCCAGAATTTCAATGAGGTATCTCCAGAATACTGCAGTCTATCATAAATAGCCACAGTTTAATTCAGAAATTTTTACTGCAATTAAGAGCTGTTACATTTACACTCACGAAGTTTCTTTTTTTATATACCCGACGCTTGCGTGTTTAACAACCCGCTCTGGTGAATGGCTTCCCTATAGCACTCGGATGCATTGCAGCAAAGCAAGACAAGCAAAATTGCGATGATTGCTTCACAGTTGCTGCTTCACCGCAGTACACAAGAGCACTGTGAGGAGCACACTCAACAAAGCTACTTACTTACACGCCAGAGCAGACTAGCTGAGCAGTGTCAGTGTTCGACATTAACAGTGAGATCAAATAGGATAGTATGTTATTTGTGGCTAAAATCCAACGAGGTAGAGGGGCCTAGAGCGATAAACTGGTATCCCGTCCACCAGGAAAAAGTGACCCCCACTTGTCTGCTGTCATGTACAATTTCGACCACTAGACAGGCGACCGTACCAAATCCTGACGCTTTTATGCAAAACTGAGCCGAGATTTGTACTGCGATCGCTGTAAAAAACATAATAAACTATTTTTTCAATACTGTTAGCCCCAGAGATCAGTGTCTCGCTCTGATAAAAACCCAAAATATGGCACCGCAGCTGACGGCGTCTAGTAGAGACATTGCGAAGCTTCCCGGATTTCTGTCGTAAAAGCACATTTTGGACTTAAAAAGAATGAAACATAACTTATCCCGTCGGTACAGTATTAAAGATCAATAAGCAATTATTTGTGCACGGCATATCGTTAAAATCTAGACATAAAACTATAAGGTCACGTGTCTAGTGGTCAAAAATACGCAACATGGCGGCAGCCAATTGGGGATCGCTTTCAGCTGCCAGTTTGTCGCCCTAAGGCCCTCCACCTTGTTGCTAAATCGAAAGTTCTGAAAATTCATACAAGCTTACCATAACGATCTGAACATGTAACGGGGCCTGAGTCATTATATTTTCCGTATTAATAAGGTGAAATCAAGTTCTGGCGCAATGTTGGCGCAAGTTCCTCGCAATGGACCTTTTTCACATACCGACGGCACCAGGCGGTGGCTGCACGAACTAAAAATCGAGGAAGGGACCTACCTGCGCTACCAATCGATAATGGGAGCTACGCTACCAGTTTCTTCGTTCTCTGAGCAGCGGGGCGTGCCCAACGCGCCGTCCAAGTGGGGCATCCATGGCGTCCACTTAAACGTCCTGTTATTCTTTCCGTCCGCTTTCTTTTTTGCGTAACACAATTATATGTATGCTGCAATTACGTTTTCTACTCGCTGATCTACAGCCTCCTTCCGAATTTCCTCGATTTTTGGTGCCAACTTCCGCCGCTTGGCATCGGGCGCTTGCGCGTGCGCAGAACGCTTCTCGGAAAAGGTCCATTGGACTTAATGTAGCAAGATGTGGCAGAGTAAGCCCTTTGGTGAAGTCTGGCAGAAATGGCACAGCAATCGCATCACTGTAAGCAGGGAGAAATTGTGGTTTTCAAAAGCTTATACTGGAATTCTGATTTTCCAGGTTATATATTTAGAAAGATACAAGTACAATTAACAGTAAAGAGAGTTGATAGGTTTTAATATATAGAATGTGTAAGAGCTCACTTGGACTTTTCAAGTTTCTACGATCCTTAATAATCTTTTACACGAAGAGCATCTCTGTCTCCATCTTAGTCCTCTTCGGTTTTAGAAATGTCTGGATCGAGATTAAGTTCCCTCAACAGCACAGTTTACGTGTGCATTTGCAATGTACGACAACATCACTTCAGTTCGACCCAAACAAAATATCTGCTGTTTCTTTCAAACCAAAGCCTTGAGAGTAGCTTACCATCCTTCTTTTTTTTTTTTTTTGCAATGGTTGAAACGGAAAGCAAAGGGCAAAGGTTACTCCGCAATATACATACTATATATAAAAGCGACATTTTGGGGCACTGCAGTTCACTGAAGCCAACAGAATCTAGGTTTGTTTCCGAGGTCTGAAGCTAGTGTATGCGTTCCTACCGACCTTTTGTTTCCTACAGGATATTTTCGGAGCAGAGTAATTTAGAAAATGGTGAAATTTAATTTATGAATTCGGAGAAAAATCGGGTTCAACCCTATTTTCAAGAAACATGCTCAAGGTGTAAATATCGGGTTTCACCGAAAAACGAAGGACCTACTCATAACCAATATAGCCAGGTTGGTTGTACTACAGCATGTAAATTAACGCTTCTAAGGTATTTTAGATGGCCTACAAAAATCAGTTTCTCAATGTATTTTGCTGCAATTCACTACAGAGGTGCAAGCAGGTGGTGGAACTTTACAGTGAAAATATCAAAACATAAACTTACCCCATTACTAAAAAAAAAAACAATAAAAAAAAAAAACTTGTTTTGGGCAGTTAACATTGCAAAGAGAAATGCTGCCAACTGGTTGCGTACGCCACAATAAGAGAGTGCCGGCCGATTAGGGTTGATAGCAGACAATCTTGCAAAAAAACATGAATCGGACAACGCTCCCTCAATGCGGTGTATGTCATCTGTCGATAGCACTTCTCTCTACGCGTGCGTCATCTGCAAAGTGGGGGCACAGACTACCCAACACAAGCCATTTTTTTTCCTTGAACGAGGAGAGTTCATGATTTGATTTTTTCACTGTAAACTTTCACCACCTGCTTGCACCCCTGTAGTAAGGTGCAACATGATACGCGAGAAAACCAAGTTTTTGCGGGCTGTCTAAAGTGCCCTAAAGGCGTTCGTTTACATGTTGTATACCTCACTCTATATTACGATGGACTGCACCAGATGCTATGAGCCATCAGAGTCAGTCTAGTGGGGTCTAAGTGTCAGAAGACGTTCCGGAGGGTCAAAGCGATGTGCAGAACGTAAGGTCACGTGACATGCTTGCAGCCAGGTTTGTAAAGTACCTAGGCACAAGTAACTGGAAATCGGTATCAAGTACTTTTGTTGCACATGAGGTACAGATTGGGTTACCAACCAATCCGGATTTGGTGGAACCATTCCTACTTTTCATTTAGCGTCCCGAGTCCCGCATCGTCCCTATCGGGACAGCAATATGTCCTGGATTAGGTCCAGACCGTTCAGTTCAAAACTTTGTGACCCAATGCACACCCAACACTGTGCGTCACGTTGCGAAGCACGAATCGCACGAAGCAATGCTGCGGTGGCTAGCAGTGGCTGCGAGAGGCTTTAGTCACTTTAGCATACAAGCCATGGGAAGCCGGAAATCGGGGTGACACCGGGCAGCGCCTGTTATCATCATCGTTTGTATAAACCCCTTTTGAGTCTCCCCTCTCCTTAGTCTCCCCTCTCCTTTCTCTCCCCCCCTCCCCCAACTTCCTTTATTGAAGAGTTGGTAACCCTAGGTACAGACCTACGCACTTTAATTTCTCGGTATCTGTATCTTAGGTACATTTTCCAGTAGCTTATAACTAAGTAAAGTTACTTTTTGGAGGCACTTTTCTACTCACTTCGTCAAAATGGTAGAAACTATAAATCTTGAAGTATTAACACACATCCATGCGCCGTGATTAACGTTGAGTTGGGTACGACCTGGGAGGCACTGACTTGATTGAACAACGTACTAGTGAACGAAACCCCGCCAATAATGTTTCATCGAAAGACACTTTAGCGAATGGCGGTGTTCATTTGAGCGAACGGTGGATTAGCGATGCCGTTCTAGCGACACCAATTAATCGAATCACTTCGGAATTCCGTATAGGGGAAATAGCAACCTGCTTCCTTCATCTCCAACTGAAATCGACTTCATTGCGTGTTTGAAGCTCCTCTGACAGCTATACAAGGGAGGAAATAACTTGAAAGATGTACGCAGTTTCTGTTGGCTGTATCTTGTCCTGGTGGTGGCTCTCTTCTGCCATAAATACAATTTAAAATATAATTGAAAATAAATTATAATTACAATCGTAAAGCAATGTAACATCATGTATATAATACAGTTTTCCCTAAATAAATCATACTCAAATTTTGCAGTTATCAAGTTCAGAAAGAAAAAAAAAAGCTTGTTTTTCTTCTGACTAACGGAAGAAGAATAAAAACGAGGAAGCTTGAAGCCTTTCACTCGTCATCGCGAAGGTTAGGTGCATATGCACTCAACCCATGTGTTTCTTCATGTGGCCGAAGTCTTCTGGGCCTGTCAATGTCAGCACCGGCTCATGTGAATGCGGTTTTCCTTATTAGGGGCGAAGCTCCTTAGGGTCTAGCCTTGTCCGTCCGGCGTCCGTGTTCACATCGATTGCCATCCCATCTGTCTTCTTGAAAAAAAAAAAATGTTTGCGCAGTCGACAGGATTCAAACCTGTGCGGGGAGACCCCAATGGATTTCTAATCCATTGCCTTAACCACTCGGCCACGACTGCGGGACGAGTAGGGGGCTCTGAGATGTGGTAGTAACTCAAGAGCTGGGTATGTCATGGATGAAACGTTGCATGTAGCCGCTCAACGTCTATACAGGAGAGGGCGCTGCGGTCAAATGCATATATAATCGCGTTAAACTTTGCATGCATTGGCTCAACGTTAATAGACGGGCACTGCGGTCAAATGCTCAAATGCGTATATAACCACATTCCATACACACATTCTCTTTCAGACATGGATTAAAACGAACGAAAAGCTCGACATGCTGCGGCTCAGCGCCTACGCGGACAAGCACCACCAGAGCTTCGCCCCAATCAACATCATTCACCACGTGGAGATGCAGTCATTTTTTTCTTGTATCGTCACCAATAAAGCACATTTATCGAACTCATTTTTGTGTGTATCCTTAGTATAAAAAGCTTAACTTCCAATATATTCTGACAAATTTGGGGAAAATAGATAAAGAAAGTATCTTTGAAGCAACTATACCTGTACCTAGGTAGCTTTTCGTATGAGTAACTGAAACTGTATCTTAGGTACACTTTTGAAGTAACTTTTACAACCCTGCTTGCAGCGCTGGATTGGCCAGGATGGCTTATGGCATCCGCTGTAGTTCATCATAAAGGTGAAACGAAATAGTTTAATGCTGTCTAAAATGAAGAGTACAATAGCGTAAGATCAGAACTTTTGAAGATATCCTGCCAGCACCATTGAATATTTTGCAACACAAATTATCGCTAAAAGAACTTTTCTTTATCCTAAAAAGTCTTCGGTTGTTTAAAATCCTTGAAACTGTAATGGCCTGCATTTAGACATAGTTTTTCATCTAGACAGTGGTACAACTTTGTGATAGTCATCAAGGTTAGCCCAGATCTCCAGTTTCATCGTATGGATGGGGTTCTGATAGAGGAATCTCCAGAGGACGCTTAGAACAAACATCCAACATTTTGCAAAGAGGCATGGATTCTTCAGAACTCTACATCCTACCAGTGTTTGCTACATTTGTGAAAAGGTCACTCCTAGTCTTGACTCCAGCGATCGTCCCATTTATGATCTGGAGGAATCTGGCATAAATCCCGTGGGACAAACAAACATATTTTAGAACAAGCTGAATCATGAAAACTTGTCTAGTTCAGACCAATCGCTACAAAGCGACTTGTAGGTGACTTGCAGCATAGGCCAATGGTGGCCGATCGACTTTGCACTAAAATCTTCATCCTGTGCACCGTCAGTAGATGGCGCAATCAAACTATATACTTTGTTTCAGCTTAAGTCCAGACGCAGCAGACACTACGAGCTGTAGACAGCGTCGGAAGTGCACCATCATGGTGTTCCTCATGTTTCAGTACATGTTCTACCATTGCTGAACCAATCAGGAACAGAAAAGGGCCCAGTGACCTGCGCTTTTGACATTGCTTGATTAGTCCCATTAGCTCGCAGCGTCGGCTGAAGGACTCGTTAGCCTGAAGGAGAGGTCAGCAAAGCAAGCGACACTAATAATAATAATAAAAAAAGTACTTTTTGGAGTGTTTAGGTTGGTGCAAGTTTGAAACAATGCCGGATAGGCATTTTGAGAGGAAGAGTAAAACTGCCTTGGACTCTTCTGGGTTCAATAGCTTCAGCGACTCAATTGGTAGCCGCGCCAGAGATGGGACATAGGGATATTGGGGATATCAACGCATCACAAGATGCAGCAGTACTCTGGAGACGCGGTTGGGATCGCGGAATCTACAAACAAGACGCCATCATGACTCGACGTCCGCCAGTAATTCAAGGTTTCATTATACCAACGATTATACATAGCTTGCATGTGACCTACGAGCGTTCGGTTCGCCGTGTTAGCTCCACATCGCAGAAGCTTTAGTTCGCAGAAACCAGGTAGTAGAAATAACCGTCAGTACCCAGCAATGGTGACCCTTGCAAGCTATGTGGCCGCCACTGACATATAGTCACTTGTTTATACAAAACCAACGGATAGCTTGACTCTACAAACCGTAATATGAAGCCTAGGAAGACAATCGCCCCCATACACCGCGACTTAATTTATTATTAGTGACGGATGAAAATTGAATCAACTTCTCACGTTCTTGTGCAGGTGAATCACGAGAGCTCAAGACCTGAGCTTAGCCTCAACTCTTTCCAACTCTTGAACACGTTCTTGTTCTTGCGATGTTTAGGAAAGTAGGAACAAACTCAAACAACTCCAACGCTTGAACTGCTCAAACCGTTCAAAGGTTCGAATTCCGCCAATTCCGCTGCCAGCCAATCAGCAGAATGGGCGACTGGGCCACGTGACTTGACTGGCTTAATTGAAGTTTGAAGTTATAAAAAAATATTTTTGTACATTGAAAAACACTGAAACACAAATTCATTTGAAAAATCCAACGAGGTAGAAAAATTAACATACGTTTGAAAAAAAATGTTTTGTCCGTTTCGTCCTTTTTGTCAGAAAACCAAGTGGCATCACAATCATCATGATGTTGCTTCGATGGTTGCAGCATTGCAAGGAATGCGTGTGTGCGGTGTGTGCAGTTTTCGGTCGTGAAGTGAGTCTAACCAGCAGATAAAAAGCACTAAACTACAGAACCCGTTGTCCTTTCGCGATGGGACGTAAAGGAAACTTCGATGAAAAACCTAAACGAGTCAAGAGTCGAAAGTCGAAATTCCAGAAGCCGCCGGAACTGCCGAAATCCCTCAAAGGTAATCTGTGTGTTTTGACGACTACGCGCACGTGCTCGTCGATCGGAGTCCCTTTAGTTGAAAATCTCAGAAATCTAACGTAGCCCGTTTGCATCGACCGGCTCATAATATGTTCAATATATTCTAGCGGACCTCCCACCCTCGAGAAGGGCTCTAAAAAGGTAAGATTTGGGTCGCTTCTTTTCTGGACGAAGCATTGCTAACCGTGTTGTCAATCGTGCAGACTCAAGAAAAGCCAGAGTCTTCGGAAAAATGATTCCAAACGTAGCAACGAGCACAAGATGGACGCGTCGGACGGTACGTGACTTCCATCTTCTCCTTGACGGACTAAAGTGTGCCCTGCTGCGCTTGGTGACAGCTCTCCCACTCATGTCTTGTAACGCAAGTTGTAAAGGTTTGAATACAAATCTCGTGCTGTTTGCCGCATCAGATTCCTGCAAAATAGGGAGTTTTAGAATAACGTACGCAATTTCAGCGCACGCTAGCGCTAAATTTAGCGCTTGTATTAGCGCACGCGACGCGAGAGAGTTTTAGAATAGCGTTTCTCCGCCGCGACGCAAAAGCCCAAGCATCTCGCGCTTGCGACGCCACCAAGATACAGTCACAATTTTTATTTCACGCACGAAATGCTGTAACTTTAGAAAAAAACAAGCTTTTTAGTCCGAGTACCTTTTTAAATTTGTTTAAACATGAGAATGCGACGCGAGCGGTTGACCGGTCGTGTCCGCTTGCGTCGCCTCGGCAAGAGAGGTCTCGTGTACTGACCTTCGCACATCGTACCTTCGCCGAGAAATGTTCGCGCGTCACAAGCATCAAGTTGCCAGTGATCGTTGCCAAACCGAGTACAATGTCGTCCCGTATTGAAAATCGCAGTCGCGAGGATGCCGCCGACGCAGCCATGGTCCTGGGAGCCGCCATTTTTTTTTAACTGTGCTCGTCTTGGCTTTAGCCAACTTCTCATCACGAATCCTCCTTGGAGAAGCGCAAAGACTTTTTGCGTACGCACGCTATTTCCGAGAAATAGCGCACGCTAAAATTGCGCACGCAAAGCGCAAAACCTGGTTTGCGTTCGGAGCATGCGCACTGGCGACGACGCTATTCTTTGCGGACGCAAAGCTTTAGCGTGCGCTGTTCTAAAACTCCCTAATGTCGAGAATCTCACATGAGGTCTGACTGCCGAGGGCAAGAGGAACTCGATTCTTTCGCACTGTTAATCAAACAAGGAGCTCAATTCAGAAGTTGCTTCATTTGATGAGACACAAGGGTCTCACTCTACGATCGGTGGCAATCAGTTCGTCGAACGACGTTTCATGGACAAATCGTTTCATCGGCACTGCGATGTTTCATCGACAGATCGTTTCGTGGAAACGAGCACCCGCTCGTTTCATCGACAGATGTTGCGACGTTTCGTCGACAGCTCGCTCTGCCAGCTCCTGGCTCCTCCAGCTGCACCTCTTCGCGACCTCTGCGCCTGCACGGCGCGCGGCCTTGTGTTGAATGGATGGATGGATGAAAGATGGCCGACTGGGCCAAGTATGGCGAACCAGTGCGCAGCCATCTTGCCTCACCAAGTTAAACTATCGCAATTTTTTATTTATTTATTTTTTTTTTGAGGGGGAGGGGGGGGGGGGGTCGCCGATTGCATTAATTTGGAACTTACGATTTGTATAGTTTCGCTCGTGTCTTTGCCCGAACTTTTGGTGAAGCGTTGTCAAAGCCAGTAAGTTTTGTTCTCGACCACCGTCCTTTCTCAAATTAGATTCTTAAAACATTCAACAATATGCGCTGCTCTTGAGGGCTACGCTTTCGGCAGCATACGTGATCGAGGTGTCTGTACGTCATCGAATGCAATCCTTCGCGAGCTGGCCGCCGGCACTCCGACTGTTTTGACGAAGTGGCAGGGTCGTTTCCAGAGCAAGTGTATCTTTCCGCGCGTCGCGTCTTTTGGTAGAATCCTCAAGAGCCACCTAAACATGGCATAGATAGTCCACACGTCAAAACACTGAAGCTCTTAAAAAAATTGAAAGAAAAAACGAGGCCTGTTTGCGGTGCACACAACCTTTCTACCGTTGAAAATGGCATAAAATCGGTTTTTAGCTAATTAGCATCTCGTCTTAGCCGCTAGCAATAAACTTTGAAGGAGGCTGAGCATTCGGCTACCCGTAGTTTACTTTTACGGTGATAAAACACAGTTGTTTTCTCCTCCAAACCGGGTATTTAACGTACTGTTCTTACCAGACCGTCTACGATTTTTAGACTTTAACATATTTAGCTTCTGGGTATTAAATAACAATAGTTCTGCATATGTTACGTCTGTACTGAAATTTTGCATGCACATAAACCAATATGTGACCAAAGAACATTAGATTTTGAAGCCGCTCTTTTATGCAAATAGCTGGGTCACGAACTTGCCCCATGTATATGTCTGCTGGCATCGATTAAAGAAGAATTGAATGTCGCGTGTGAGGACCAGTCGGCTGCTGCCGACAGATCTCGTCTAGTGGTACTGCCACCTCCAAGGCCTTGCATGTGGCGGCTGCTCGAGAGAAGCTATATAATGCATTAAGTTGCACATTTGATATCAACTATGGTTTACTTTGTGTAATAAGACTAAACTTGGTGTAATGTTTTATTTATCTGTTACCAATTCTCGTGTTTTTTTGTTTGTTTTTTTTGCATTGCAATGTAGCTTTTTTAGGTTTACTCGCTGGCAGCGTGCTCGCGGTAGTGCGAGTGTTATTGGTTTTCGTGCTTTTGTTATTTATTTTTATTTGACATTGTTTACAGCTCCCTTATTATGTAATGTCCTCTTTAAACGGCCCTTTAGGATATAAATGACGATGAAACGAGTTCGAGTAAACAGTTTTTTCGCGTATAAGTTGCAGTAGCCAGTAAAACACTGCATCACTTTTCTTTTTGAATAATTGAGGGTAATGAACATGCTTAATTTCAATTGACATATTAGGGTTGTAATGTTGCAATAAAAGGCTGCAAGCTGTATTTTTGTTTAAAAATAACCAATATGTAAGAAAAAATCCGTGTTTACGCCCTTTTCCGCAACCCACCATTGGATCGAAGTTTTGTTTTGCGCCTACGCATCTTTTTGTCCAACACATTTCTTTTCCAGTAACTTTCGGTTCCACAGACGGACATCGGAACTTGCAAATATCCGAATAGGCCGCGCGCGATGTCCTGAGCGCTCTTGCTTATTCCATGTGACACGGATGAGATGGAGAGGATAGCGCAGTTGCTCACCTTGGAGAGCAACTGCGCTAGGCATCGTCTTTGTCATCTGTTACAAGCGCTTCTACCTTAAGTTTCCAACATTCCCTTCGGAAACGAAAAAAAAAGTTTGTCGACGAAACGTTTTACGGTGGTGCTGTCGACGAAACGATTGTCGACGAAACGTCACAGTGTCGACGAAACGTGTGTCCATGAAACGTGTGTCCACGAAAAGTTGTCCACGAAACGTAATTGCACGAAACGAGTTTCGACGAAATGATAGGGACCCCTCTACGATGGGTTCATTTGATTTTCTCTAGCAGACACAGCTTTGTACCTGTCAGTCAGTGGTGGTGATACCGATTATAACATGATTTACTCATGAGTACTGTACTATACATAGCTTGCACTGACGTCACCCAGTACCCAGCAATGGCGTCCTTTGCACGTGCGGACAGCCTTCTGCATCATAAAGAGCACGATGCGAGACGCTCGAGGAGGCGCGTGCAAACCTACCTTCCACTGCATTAATGGGACGCTTAGTACCTGGGAATGGCGACTAGAATGATGTCACGTGAGAACTATGTATACATCATTTCACCTTAAAGGGCAACTCCGCTCAATTCCGAAAAATTTAGGCTTACATGTGATTCCATTTCACAAAGCACTACTAAACAGCTCTACGTCTTCGGATTCGCGAAATGTGGAATATTATTCGTGTAATCTTAATTTAAACATCAGCTGATACCGAAACCGAAACTTCAGTTGCGTCAGGCAACATTGGCCTCGTGTTGTCAGAGTCATGGCCACGTCACGTCGAACCACGTGGTCTTGTGACGGTCGTGGGGGCGAGGAACAGGACACGCGACGCGGGCAGGTCGCTTCGGATGGCGCGGACGGTGATGGCCCGGGGAAGAGGGGAAGGGGAGAAGACGAAAGAGGAGAGGGGAGCGGAGAAACAGACCGATAAGCGCGCAGGGCAGCGCAAGCTAACGCATCCGCGTTACGGTGATCACGTGGACGCCCTTGAGCCAACACCGGGAGGAGAAACTCATGACGTCATCGTTCAATTTCGCTCTGAGAAGTAAAAACAAACAAAACGCGAGAATGACGTAGTCATGCCTTTGGCGTAGTGGTTCAACGTTGGCCGCTCCAACTCCGTCGCATTGACTGCGCTGACGATTGCGCCTCAGGTCGCACGCTAGAGTTGGCAGATTTCGGCGACTTGGCTCATTTGAAAGTTTGCTGGCCAGTTTATTAAATATATAGACGGAATTAGATCGTAATATATGACATGGGGTCTTCCTATGTGATACTGAAGAGGGCTGCATAGTTTTCTAAATATCAAAAATGAAGCGGAGTTGCCCTTTAAAGAGCAACTCCGCTCATTACGGAAAATTTAGGGATGATGAGTGATTTCACATTAAAAAGCACAAATAAAGAACACTGCATTATTTTCATTTGCATAAGTAGGGATGTATTTTCTGAAATCTTACATTGAGCAGAAGCTGAAAGCATCGGGCAACATTGGCCTCGGGCTGCCAAAAATATGGCTACTACGTGGTCACATGACCCTTTACGCAATAACGGGCAGGTCGGGCCGGGCAAGCAAGGCGGCACAAGTGTCGTCTGCAACGCAGTCTTTAGCACGTTTTTGGTGTCTATGATATCCGACGACATCTGCACAACCACGGCATCAGTCCGCGCGCATAGTGTGAATGAAATTCTGAAAGACAGTAATCACAAACGACAAGACCACGGCCACAGTTATGAAGCAAGAAACGGCGGGACGGCCCGAAGGCTCTGTAAGCTGGGAAACGTGTTGTGCAGGTGCATTACGACAATCACGGACACTGCTGTGCGCCAAGTGGAGCTGCTGCTCACGTCGCCTGTTATGCCTGCCCGGAGAAGTAAAAACAAACAAAAAGCAGCAATGTTTATGACGTTTAGATTGGTGTTGGCCATGCCAACACCATACCCTTGACTGCCCTGTTGATTGTGCCTCAGTTTGCCTGCTAGAGTCAGTCGATTTCGACAGTTTTACACGTTCCTATGTTTGTTGGACCGTTTAAGAAACATTTAGATGGAGCTGGGTCGTAATATTTTGATGTGCAGTCTTTCTGGGGGATACTAAAGAGTACCGCATTGTCTTTTAAAAACAAAAATGAAGCGGAGTTGCCTTTTAACTTGTCAAAGAATGAATGCTGCGGCCCCCTCCAGCCAATGAGAGCGACAGGGGCAAAGCGTGTGACAGCCCTTATCAAAGGTACAGGGGCGAGTGTCTCTCTTCCTGATTTCCATCGACAAAAGCAAGACGAAGGATGTAACGCAAGCAGTTGGAGAAGAGAGGAAGGAGGAACCTCCTTTTACCCGGACCCTCTTTTGCGTGTGCCAGACGGTGCTTCTGTCCCCTTCAGAGATCAGCCTGTCACTCGAAATTCCTACAAAGCTGCTTTCCTCTTTCTCCTGCACACGGTTTTGACAGCACTGCATGCAACTAGTGAGATATAGTTGCACGTCTCCCTCCAACATGCCGATTGCATACCTGCCAACTCTCCCGAATTATCCCGGAGCCTCCGAAGTTTGATCACACCTCTTGATTGTACAAACGCGACCTCAAATCTCCCAAAAAATATCCGCCGTAATTTTTTTTTTGTGACTTTTTTTGTTATAATTATTACGTGTGTGCCATTGCGAGTTACTGGAGAGTAGCTTTAGGTTACTCCGGCGGGTTACCACGTGACAACTCGGAGCAATAGCGTAAAACGAGGGTAGATTTTCGAACGCCAAGGTACGAAACCTCTACTCCTGAAGTTAGAGCGCATTTTGGAACACGGCTTATATGACCATGGGTGCGCTAGGCTTCAGTTGTCGTTGTCAGGTCGTCGAGTGAGGTGCGGAACGCCGAACTACTCTTCGTGTTTCCCAGAGTTTAGTTGGAACCACTGATCTGTTGGAACGATCGATGGCACTTTCAAAAGCCAGAAGAAGTGCTTGCAAGTATTACTGAGATGATACGCGACCGAGTTTCCGTGCTTTGTCGCTTTGCGGAAAGCTGACAAGTATGGATTCTGTACCATGTGTGCCTGTGATGTGTGAGCGTTTTGCACGGCGGCAAGGCCGGCATCAAGATACACATCGCTTCACGAAAGAATCGGAACCATGCTCGTGCGTGAAGGGCAGGGCACCACCGGCAGTTTACTTCAAAATAACTGCGAAGACAGTGTGATTCGCGTGAAATGCCTCTTCACAAAGTTTCTTGTCAAACCTAAAAAAAAAAAAAAATGTCCCCCCTTTTCTTTCCCCTTTCCCCGCGGCGGTCTCCCAAATTTTTATGTTGCTAGGTTGGCAGGTATGCGATTGGCTCACTGGGATCGTGGCTTTTGCCATTTGCCAAGTTATGGTGAGATGGAGTGTGGCATGCACATTTCAACGGGTCGGAGCTGTATTGACTGCTATGAAGAGCCTCGCACATTGAACGACTACCAAGAGCTTGGACTGTGTTGAGGGGGCATCGTTCCCTTGTCAACCGTGTCATTGACTAATTAAAGTTCTCTTAAGGAGATTGAAAATCTTGACGTGTGGCCTTTTGTGAAAGCCTTTAGGCAACTGGTGCAAAAGTGGTGGCGCTTTCTAGTCAAGCAGAAAGCCGCGATGCTAGGTTCGCTCACCTTTTCGAAACATCGGCTGCCTTTGCTGGTCGACAGATGGTGCTGCAAACATTAGGCATGTGCGAATAGTAGATTTTGACTTCGAAGCAAATTCGAAGCAAATAGTGGTTTTAGCCGATTATTTTCGACTTGAATATTGAATAATTTCTCTAAGTCTTTCGCTACTGCATTATGCTTAGCAAAAACACAGTTGAACTCGTCAAGGTTGTTCCCAAATTTCCACTTGCCCATTTTTTAGCTAAATTAATTTTAATGTAGCTATACTTATCGGCTCTGGCCTCAAGAAGTCCAGTGTCCACATTGGGATGGCAAGTAAATGACACATTTGACATTACATTAACCCTATAGAGATGCCCAGCCATAGGTAATTGAGGGGATGGATAAATATTATTGATATAGGCAAATATTTTTTCATCAGCTACAAATGATTAACGCAGGTTGTCAAGGAATATCTGCCTAACATTTATTCATGCATAATAGCCAGTTTGATTTTGAATATTTTATTGCAATGCAGATATTGACACGCAAAGTTTTCTTTTCTTTTTAAACACACCAGGCGTTCGTGTACATCATCCCGCTTTGAATGTGTGCTTTCTTCCTAAGCACACGGCTGCAATATTTGTTCATTTCAAACTTGTTGATCGCGGATTTTAGCTACGTTCAGTGCACTTCATACTGACCACCAGTGCACTGCTGGAGAAGCATCACTCGTGTAAACGAGCTCCGGAGGCATTTCTTCGCAGTGCACCGGTGCTCGGCAAAACAGCGCTCAATCGGGCAAACCTGCTGCGTTCAACACTTTGAAAAGTATGAATATTGCACTTCACATAGAAGCGAATATTGAATAGCTTATTATTCAAAGCTACTAATCAAAAATTTGAATATTCAGACAACCCTAGCAAATATACTGCGCGGAATCCCGAATCTGGGCGATGCCTTTAGAGGGACTGCATAAATAAGCTTGGTAGCGTATCTCGCTGCAAATTACCGCAGAGGTGTCTGAAGGTGGTGGAAGCATTGGACCAAAATTTCAAGGAACAAATCTACCCGAGTAAAAGACTAATACCCTTGTCACACGGGCACCCAAAAGGACCTTTAGCGTAAGTATAAATGTCATTTAAGTAGTGCCACACGGCAATTCAAATGGCAATTAGCGTAAAGGTCCTTTTCTTGAACCTGAGCTCCCGCAACTCCTTTACGGCTGCTAAAGGCATACTTTCGTCAGCAGCGGTCTACACTTGAGAAGCGAATTGAAATGAAAGATTGTACTGATACCTAAAATCAATGTTTTTATATGTTATTGAAAAAGAGTGTGTTTAACGTTTATTCTGTACACACCTCGCCCTACTAATAGTTTTCTGTACTATGGCGCACCGTGCATTCACGAGGGCGCCCATCAAACCACTCTGGCATAGGTGCCGCGAGGCAGCTATGCAGTTGCGTCGCCTCAGACACGATCACATGGTCGTGTCGCCGTGGGGTCGATCGGGATCTCGAGTCGGCTCCCGATGTGCCGCTTTCTCTCCTAGCCACTGGATGGCGCTGCAGGCGCCCCATGGCGGGCGAGGAGAAACCTTCTCGCCCATCGATCGAGATAGTCGGGTAACCGGGAGGCAAAAGTCTGTTAGGATTCCGGCCGGGTTCAAGATAGGCAAGTGCAAGCAACTGCTCTCGTGCAATAGCGGGACACGAGGCCTGGGGGCCCTCTTTGTGTTTAGCTTTGGGCTTAACGTGCGTTTGTAAATATTTGTGTAATGTCGCGTGTATTTGTAGTTTAGATTGAGTGTTTTGTAGCGTTGTGTTTTATGTACCAATAAACGGGGAGTGGAATCCCGCTCCCGTGAAAGAACCAGGCTGGACTCGGGTTGTTGACAGACCACGTGGGAAACTGCGTATCGGCGGCGGTACGTCAATTCCTACAGCACTCACGACCCCAGCTATCTAGTAGGCCTGTTCGTCCCGCTGCTCGCTTGCTCACATCGTCCGCTTCGGTTTCCCTCCTCTCGATTTTCCTTACAGCCATGGTTATCTAGCTTTTATTTCTACTTTATATTTTATCATTACTTTATATTTTATCATAGTGTATTGCCAACTGTTTTCTGTACGTATATATTTCTGTATCTCACTCTCGCGTCGTGTGATATGTCGAACGACGGAGGAGCGTTCATGAGTAGAAAGGGGTCACAGCGCTTCTATTGGAGCGTTGAGGCAACCTGGACGCTGATAGGACTTTGGGGGTATCGGTTGGAGGACCTCCAATGCCTGTGATGAACCTGAAGCGCGAGCACAACGTAGCAGAAGCATGGAAAGGAGCGAAAGCACTGAACAACGTTTTGACCGAGTGGGCAGGACTGGTAGACGCTCAGGGTTGCCGCTAATTGCCAAAAAACACTTTGCTTGGGCTTGAAGTGGACTTTGTTGTAATCACTCAACTGAACTCATTATTTTGTCTTTTTTAATATTTTGTTTGCTTTTAAGAAAAACTGGAGACATTATTTATATCACCAAAGTAATATTTTTTTGGCGTGAACGTGATTTATGCGTTTGAACGAGCTACAAGACTTTAATCGCTGTAAACATCGTCTAAATGACATTTACTTGTGCCGTCTGGCATGGCAGAAAGTAAAGGTCATTTGAAAACCCCAAAGACTTTGGTGTAAAGGTCCTTTTAGGCGCCCGTCTGACAGAGGTATAAAAAAGTGATAACTGGTTTTTCTTACCTATGGCTCTCGTCTGCTAAACACTCACCCTCTGACTGGTGCAACAACGGACAGATGGCGGCAGCAGCTTCTGCGTTTTACGGCAGCTGCCTCCTGGTTGCACCAAAAGCAGACAATGGTTTCTAATTATAAACGGTCCATGCTTTTTCGGTGCTCTAATGGTCGTGCATGATTTCTTTTTTGTCCCCAACAAAACAACTAAAAAGCCCTCAAAACAATGGTTGGTTGATTAATTTTAGCTACATGTCTGCTTTGTGGTTCTTGGTTGTCACCGCCTCTCCGCTTCTGCTAGTTTTGTCCATGCTGTTTTAAGACGGTTGCCATCTTCATGGTGCACTTAACTCGCCAAGAACGGATGGGGGTTGCACTCTGGTTCGGTATGTACCCGAGTACGAAAGCTGTCCATCGATGCTTTCGGACCGAGTTCTAGTGGCAGCCTTTGAGCTCGCGAGCTGTCCATCGCTGGTTGAGGCGCTTCACCAAGTTTGGAAACGTCCAAGGCAAATCATCGGCCACTCATCTGTTATCATACAAGGTGTCGAGCTGCCTTAAGACACTGGGGCCGCTACCGCCGTCTGTCAATTGTTCCACCAATCGGGGGGTGTGCAATGAGCAGACATGCACTGTAGGTAGGGAAAACCAGTTATTGTTTTTTTAATTTTATTCAGAGAAGTTTGATCTTTGAAAGTTTGATGCAATGCTTCTGCCACCTTCAGGCACCTCTGTGGTGCCTGAAGGTGGCAGCACCATACATTACCAAGCCGATTTATGCGGTCGCTTCAAAGGCCTCACCAGATTCGGGAACCCGCGGTAGTTTAGCATCACTAACGCTTGCCAATTTCAAGAACACCAATTTGTGAAAGCATTTTTATAGATCTTTAGTTTCATCTGATGTGTGCCTGACGGCGCATCACGCCCGGTTCTTCTTGGTTTGTGGGTCAAGAATCTGTTTTTCTTGTAGAACCTGATCAACTTCAATTGCCAGCTTGTCACGCTGCTGGTGCATGTGTACGGTTGTCGTTTGTCAATGGATCAACTTGTGGGACTAGTTTCCTTGGTACTCAGACTTTCAGGCTCCATATCTATTATATATTTTGAGTTGGCCACCTTTTTTATTTTAGGGGTGGTGCCGATCAGTCTGCAAAGACAAAACATTTCTCCGACGACAACAAGAAATGGTTGAAGCCAAAGACGAGTAAAAGGAACTGCTCGAGTCGGATGAGGAAGACGTCTCAGACACAGGGCAGCCACAGGTATGTGTCTGATAGTGTGATTTGGCTTTTGGGTCTTCTCGCATAGACAGTGTGCACCTCATGGTTTGTTTAGCCGTTCCCCACTTCGAGACAGAATGCTGTGTTCTTCCGCATTTTTCCTGCACATTTGAGTCTGGAGGATCGTAACATTCTTTCTGATACTGTGACGTCTTGCTTTGGTGGTAGGTTGTTTAATCAAAACTGCAGTGTGCAGTCGCAGCTCAGAGGGGCTGCAGTTACAATTTCATTATATATGTCTGCGTGCTACTACAAACAAAAAGAGGTGTGGGGAATTTCGGCCGAGTGTGTTAGCGCATTGCAACGTGGAACACGTGAAGCAAAAGCTCGCACTGCCGAACTCAGGGACCTGGGTTCAATCCCCACTTGCCCGTTTCAATCTGGATAAGCATCGGGCCGGCGTGGGGTCGTGTATCGCTACTGCGTAATGCACGTCGAAGACCGCAGGCTAGCAGCGGTGCCGCACTGGCTAGATTTCTCATCTACAGCCGAGACACCAGACGCCCATTGAGGCCGACTAACTTCCTACTTTGTAAGCATGCATGCAACACAATCTTTACTACAGAAACATAGCCTTACGGAGCAAGACTCTAGCGACCCTTAGGGAGGGGAACACTGAAGAAATGCAAATGAACACCATACTTGCGTTGCTAAATGCACAGTGGCACATCAAAATGCACCCTAGAAGCAAAACGTTTACTGTCTGTGGAAGCAGTTTCTCGGTCTCGTGATTTGACACTTTTTACTACCGTTTTTTTTAGGCTTTTGAAGACAGCTCTGATGAAGACATGGTCATGAAAGACGATTTTGATGATAATGACGAGAAAGAGGAAGATGAGAGTGATGACGAAGAGGTATGTGTATCTTTTGTTTGTCATCCCTTAAGTACAGTTAAATGTAGTTTGCTGTATGCTTATGCATTGACTTTACCTCTGCCTTTACAGCTTCCCATAGAAAAAGCATCCAAAAGACTGCTGAAGAAACAAGCGGAAGATGCGTAAGTTTTGGTAACTGTCTGCTAAACACAGAAGTTAACTTAAGCGCTGCAATTGTTGAGGACATCAGTTTATTTGCACTGGTAGCAAACTTGAAAAGAGCAAACTTGAAAAGAAAGTACCTAATTTTTTTTTAATGTTAGTTGGTTACGTGATTTTTTTACTTTCTTTAAAATTATTGTTTTGGCCAGTCAGTGATCAAGAAGATCACAATCTTGTGGTGTCTGATGTAACGACACTGATCATTGTTTCTAGGAAACTTTACACAAAACTAAATTCATTTCTTTGGACTACAAATCCCAAGTATTCAAGGACAAGCAATTAGAAACCACCAAAGACTCTGCCTAACTCTTAGGCAAGGTGATATGTTGGTGTCAAATGAAAGAAACTAAAAGGGTACATTGCATTTTAATTCCATTCAATGTTCTAAAACGGCAGCTTTCTTAGCAAACAGTCTTTTAGTTGTGTTACCTTAGCTAGAGTTTCAGTCCCCAAGGGTGACCTCTGTATGTGAGAATAGATTGACTTGTACCTGAAATGGAGCACAACTCGTGTCTTCTAGGCAACCTCTGTAACTAAAATTTTAATTAATTCCAAATATAAAGTTAAAGAAAGAAACAAATTATTGACAAAAATTAATTAAGATAAATTCAGGTTTTGACAAATACTGTAAAGTATTTAATTTTCGTTATTTAAAAATTATTACAAAACATTTATGTTTAGTAATAATGTAATGAGTATGTCGCCCCATAGTAGTGAATATATATTACATCTTTCCGAATCATGATATTTTGTGCCCGCTTGTATTGATGAAACCCACAGTTTGCGTGTTTTGCGAAATGTCAAGCCCATGAAAATAGAGTCACTTAACTGACTTCGAAATGTTCCGAAAAAGTCCCCGAATGTGGTGTAAAGTGTAAAAATGTAATTTCAAAGTTGGAAACGAAACTGACCCAAACATATCCTTCGGGTGATCCATACACAACTAACTGTGCCTAATTGTCTTACAGGAAATTGGCCGAAGAAGAGATGAAAACAAACATAGCCGAGTCTGAGATCTTCACCCTTCCCAGTGGCCAAGAAATCGAGATGGAGAATATCCTTTGAGTGCCCAGGCAGTCACAACAACCATGCAGCTTATTTTTACTCCTTTCCCTTTGGGCACATGTTGTAACCTCTCAGTTTAGAGGAGCTCCTTCTATTACTCTTGCCTCTTCACTAATCTTGCTAGTAGTCACGTCACTGAGGGTGCAGTTTCTTTAACCAAGCGCACAGGCCGAGCCTCCCGATTTGGCGATCATCAGCGAAAGGATCAAGGACATCATTCACGTTCTGGGTGACTTCTCAAACAGGCGAGAGCCGGGAAAGTGAGTTTCACGCTAGTCATTTGCTCGCCTCCGTTTTGTTTTAATGTTCAGCGTATTGTGATAAGCCTGGTGCATGAATGTTCACATTAACAAATGCAGGTGTAGCTCTGCCAGGTTGTCACACTGCACATATCTAGTAAGAGCACCTCCGAAAGTTGTCTGTGCTGGCTGCTCTTGCTCTAGGTGGCTGGTGGCTTGAGGGGCGAATGATGTGCGAATCAGCTTTACCTGTTGCATTGCAAGGCTTTTTTTTTTAGTATCTCAATAATATTTTGTGATGTTACAGCATCCATGTGTGCTTGTGTTCCAATTAGAAAGAAGGTGGCATGCTCAAAGTACAGATATCTTTACTAAATGCAAGCTGAAGACTTTCCTGCAGATTTGATTTGATGGGACATCCGTATACTTAGTACGGTATGTCCTATTTACTCAAACACATTCTCTTTGCCCAAATTCTTTAAATGCAGAAAGATAAGTGTATTGAGCATGAGTGTTTCTCATAGATACCATTCACTTAAACAGATTTTTGGTTTACATTTTTCTTATCTCCCTTCATACATTGTATAATGCACATGTGCCAGTTCTTTGATGTAGTATTCATGGATTGAAACCCCCTTCGCACCCCATGTAGCTTGTGGTACCTTTGAAAAAGCTTGAGGGCAGTCATGTCTCGTTAATATGGATAATGCTTTGATGTAGTATCCTTGAATTGAACCCATCTTTGCACCCCATGTAGCTTGCAGTATCTTTGAAAAAGCTTAAGGGCAGTCATGTCTCGTTAATAGGGATATGTTGCAGTATAGGCAAAAGAAGCTACTTCGACCTGTTATCAAGTGGCATCTCACTTACCATTTGCCCCTGTTTACACAATGCACCTGTGACATTATCTGAGTCGTTCATAATTACTAGACAAAATGCATGTACTACTAACCTAGCTCGTCCCTGTAAAGCTTTTTGTTCTCTTATTTTTATTAATGACCTCTCAGACAAAATTTCCTCAAACATCCGCCTCTTCGCTGACAACCGCGTGTTATAACGTGAAATAGTTTCGTTACAAAATCATCTTGAACTTCAAAATGACCTGAAAGAGGTCGAGGCATGGTGTACTAGGTGGTTAAGGGCCAACGCAGTACACTTGCTTTCCACTTTTGCCCACCTCCTCCTTTTCTATATCCTCCCCACTTTTTATCTTGCCCCAGCTTGACTCCCTCGCACTGCTTAGGAGGGGGAAGCGCTAAAAGGATCACCTTCCCTGCAAAGAACCGGGGTTGTACGTAGGCCTTTAATAATATTAAACAGGTCAAAATGTAAGTTGGTCCAATTCTCATGGAAACAACAAGTATCTTGGTTTTCGTACAAATGAGAAAATAATAATTGGTCCATGACATCCCATCTTACGTCATGGACCAATTTTTACCGAGGTATTTAGAAGATGACGTCACATCTTATAAATACGTCGGTGTGACTCTACCAAATAACAACCTTGTCTGGAGCGCGCACTTTAAGCTTATCTCTGCTGAAGCGTCCTGCTGCCTCGGCTACATAAGATGAAACCTAAAATCGCCCCTCCCCTTGTTTGTTGGAAAATGGCTTATGAGTAGGATTCCATGTTTTCGGTGATATTTTTTTTTTAAATTGAAAGGGTGTTTTTTAGAGTTTATTTTTGTTTGATTCCCAATTCTCCGAAATTCGGAGTTTAATTTGGGAGTATTTCTTATTAAAAATAAATAAATAATATCCGGATGTAAACATATGCCAGATAAAGAAAAATAGAACGCATTCGTATCGATATTTCTTCAGTTGGATTTGGCATTGGTGCCATTGCCATTGGCAATACTAATTTTTCCCTTGACAAAAGTTGCACACAAGTGTTGCTTTGATAAACGTCGATACCTTAGAGTCAGTAAACTCATGGAGGTAGTCATTAGGAAGCTCGTATTCATCTCATCCTATTCCATCAACCTAGAAGTACCCCGCGGCAGCAGAGGTGGAGTGGTAAAGGATGTAATAGAGAAGTTTCAACTGCCCCTCTTCCCCATTTTATGCAATCTCGATGGTCCATAGCTTTCAGTACTACAAAAACAGAACTTCTCCTTCCTCTAAAAAGCACACATAGTATGGCCCAAACTGAAAACAAAAACGGTGGCTTTTGTCGTGACCCGAAAGTAGAATGGGCTGTGGTCCTGAATGAACCTTGACGAGATAAGCGGTAAGACCCCTTTTGACAAAAATCTGAGATTTGAAGGATGTCTGTGGTGGCATTTTCCCAGGACCATTGACCCTGTGTGCTGATCAAACTTAATTGTAAAATAGTGTTTTTTCTATTTTGTTTCTGGGGGGGGGGAAGGGGAAGGGAAGGAAGGAAGGAAGGGAGGAAGGGAAGGAAGGGGAAGGAAGGAAGGAAGGGGAAAGGGGAGACATTTGCACATGAAAATTCAGAGTTTATCGGATAAATCCGAATTGTCCAAAATTTTACCAGTGGATGTTTTCCGGGGATTTTCGGATTTATCCGAAAACACAGAACCTTACTTATGAGACATAAATTCGACCCAAATAGGAATATGCTGAGGCGATTTGGAGCCCTACCAAATTTACTTATCAATTCATCTCTAAGCAGTCCAGAATCACGCTGCTAGGTTTATTTTAGAAATGCGATTGGTCAATTACTGTATCTGCCCTCAAGAACGAACTGAACCTTCCTTTGCTAAACGTCCGCCGCAAGATAGTGTGCCTTTGCCTCTCTCACGAGATTTACCCCTCACGTTTTCCGCATCTCAGGCAACACAACCTATTCTGACTCCTCCTTTTTCCCCCATACTATTGTAGACTGGAACAACCTCCCCTCGCATGTTGCACCCCAGGCAGACCCCACCGCCTTTAGCAATGCCCGTTGTTCTCACCTCTGCTCCTTCCCGTTGTCACATCTTACATGTCTCGTGCTTACTGGTCGTGCCAGTACCGTAATGTTTCACCCTCCTTGTCACTGTGCTCTGGATGTACCCAAACTAATTTGTGTATCATTACCTTCTGCCTGTGGCAATGGTCTTCTAACACTTCATGTATTCTCTTATCATATTGTTACTGTTTTATGCTCTCGTGTCATGACCCCCCCTCCCCCCCCCCTTTTATGTAATGCCCTCAAACAAGGGCCTTTAAGAGAATTTGAATAAATAAATGGTTTGTGCTTTTTCACCAGGTCTCGTTCAGAGTACTTGGAGGTGCTCAAGCAGGACTTGTGCGAGTACTACAGCTACAACGAGTTTCTCATGCAGAAGTTCATGGACCTGTTCTCTCCTGCTGAGGTGACTGTCTTCGGACTCGTGGCGCATGCATTACCTCCTCATTTTTTTCCCCTGCCTGTGACCTCAACTTGTCGTTGCCCCCATTTCAGTTGATCGAGTTCCTGGAGGCCAACGAGGTCAACCGCCCGGTCACCATTCGCACCAACTCTTTGAAAACTAGACGGCGTGATCTGGCTCAGGTTAGAGAGCCTGGCCGACTTGGCTTCTATTACAGTCACGTTTCATTGATACGGACACCTGTGTTTTCCCCAAAAATCCTCCGCATTGCGAGTCGTTTGTAATAATGAGACAAAAACTCACATACTTACCTTGCTCGTCCCCCATAAAGTTCTTCCGTAGTGCTAGTATCCATACGGTATTAACGGGGTTCATATTAATCTAGACATGACTGTAGTACTGTAGACTCTTTCTGAAATTCAGTCTGGCCACTGTGATTACTATCATCATCATCTGAGGAATGGCATATGGGCCATACTAATGGCAGCCTTCTTTACTGGTGAACAAAGTTGAAGATGCTCCTGATCAAATGATGCGAGGCCCGTACGTTTGAGGCATTTGTAGGATGCAACTCAGAAATTGAATGCAAAAGCTCCATAAGCGTTCTTTTTTAACTTGTGTACAGCCAACCTGTTGGCGGTACACAATCGACTCTAGAGCCGCTTGGTGTATAGCAGTTAATTGAGGCGTGGCTTAGTTCTGATCGGTTGTAGCTTTGTCAGCATTGCAACGGAAGGAGATTGAGAAAAAACTATACAGTGAAAAACACATTCTCGCCTGCCGTTGATTTGCGAAAGTTACGATGCCCAATAAAATAACTACAGACTACAGGTTCATCACCGCCGTTAGTACGGCAAAAGCTAAACTGCTATTTGAGCCACCAGATGGCACTAAATTTCGGAAAGGGTCTGTTGTTAGGCACAAACGGGTGACACTACGCCATAATTCATGAACATATTTTACATCATTTGGGCACGCATAGTCGACTCGCTGTAATTCAGAGCTCTGGGAGTCTCCCAATTTTTTGGAATCCAGGCTTATGTGTGGGTTGCGTGCGGTGCATGCTGGGTGCATCGCCATCTTCGGGCCCTTGACAGAAGACAGCCGCGGCTGCTGCGCCCGCGCGGCCGCACCAGGACCAGCGGCACTATGCCACGCATCTTTCTCTGGTTTCGGTGACTCCGGAATTTGCAGCGCCAATATGGTGTCGTGCGTGATGGTCGGCTGCCTCACCAAGTCGCAGTCGGTAGAAGAAAAAAGAGGAGAGCAAGCTTGCGAATGCCCGTTTCTTCAAGATCCCGAGAGTCCGAACACATGAATGCGAGAAAACAGATTCATTCTCCGTGAGAAGGCAACGGGAATGGCTTGCGCGCATCAACCAGAAAGACCTCGACAAAGACGTCAACAAGTACGGAGTGTGTTCAAGGCACCTCGTCTCGGGTAAGTGTCGGCACCGTTTGCTTTTGTTGGACATCAGCTGTAAGATCTCCACAAAACTTCACCCGATGCCCGTCGCTGCCGCTCATCGCGACGTGCGTCGCTTGCATGGGGTTTCGACGGACCGAGCGACAGCGGGTGCTGTCGCATCGTTTGTAATCTATGAAAAGAAAGCCGTAGGGAAGCGCAATGAGAGAGTGAGTTTTTTTTTACAGCGGAGCTGTTAAAGGCTATAGTCGGTGACAGGTCAAGAAAGTAGTGGAAGCTCCTCCCACCTGTTTCCACTTTAGTAGTGCGAACGCTTGAGGGGAGGCGACCTCCTTTCCATCGTTCGCTCCGCTGAAGTGGAAAGGGGTGGGAGGAGCTTCCACTTCGTTCTCGACCTGTCACCGACTATAGTTTCTCCAGTTTCGTGTCAGGTACCAAACAAATGTCGACATAAAACTACACAAAACTCTGGACAGCTACCGCCATCTATGAGCGACGGCGGCAACCAGACAACCAGTCTTAAGTCTTATTGCCGCCGTCGCTCATTGATGGCGGCAAACTTTCTAGCTATCCAGAGCCGTATATGGGGAGAGTTTGGCCAGTCTATGATCTCGCCGCCGTAACGCCCCCCCCCCCCCCGAGTGAGCCAATCAGCCCGCGGCGCAGAGCGAGAGTCATGACCGCATGCGCGAGAACTCCAGGCTGCTCCCAGCTGAGCGGGGAAGGCCACCATTTTCATTCATTCACCTGGCGGAATGCATGGGATCGATATCCAAATTTCGGATCTTTCCTTTTATTGGGCAGGCTCTAGCAAGAAAACGATATACCGTAAAATTCCGAGCAAGCGCCCCCCCTGCACGCATGTCAAAAATGCCTGCAAAGTGGGGGCGCTATCCCGGAACGGCACCAAAATTCAAAATGGCGACGACAAAATGTTTTTGCCAGAAAAAAAAAAAAAGCGCAGTGCACACAGATTTAACATTTTATTTATCTCTGAGAACAGACTTTATTAGGCCAAAGATTTGTCGCTGCTGTGTTAATTACTTTCAAAACCATTAAAAGACTCCTCAGAGTCGGCCGCAAAAGAAAGTTTGCAGCATTCCGCGATGTTTCCCAACTGCATGCCGTTGACTATTTTGACAGCCTCTTCAGAAAGAAGCCGGTTGCTAATTGCTCATTTTGCACTTCTTTCGCGCTCCAGGCATTAAAAGAGCGCGTCGTCCACGTATTCACTGAACACCGGCGCGCCGTTACTTAGCTTTCGTCGAACTTTGGCTTTCCCATAGTTTGACTGTAGCAAATTGTGAAAATTCTTGTCCCATTCCCATATCCGGTCGAGCTTGATGTGTAGAGACCGTCTGATGTACGTCTTTCCCGTTTTCACAATGACATTGGACGACCTCGACTTTCTTTGCCACTGTGTAAGAATGCATAGCCGACCTGACACCCCCAAAACAAAGCGACAATGGCGCGTAGTGACCGGGCTGATCGGGCTGCAAAGTAGGATTCGATTGGATTGGATTCTTGGACTGAACTTCGCAGGCCAGTGTTGCCTGGGCGCGGTCAGCGCGGCGCGTGATACGGGTGCGGATGCGGGAGGGCGCTTTCCCGGGACGGCGCAGAAATGTGAAATTAGCACTGAAGTTGGGGGGGGCTCTTGCACGGGTGGGGGCGCTTGCTCGGAATTTTACGGTAGTGTTATTCCTAGGTGGCTTAAAAAGCTAACGAATGAAGGTTCTCCAGAATTGAACGCAAACTTTTATTTAGGCGAAAAAGAAAAGAGCTTGTAGCAGACGACGCCTAGCCTCAACAGTGCTTGGCGCCGACAGCATTGCATAAAAACGGCGGTCGTCTCCTCTTTACTCCCTTCTTTCTCTCTCGCTCCCTCGGCGCTCTCCTCCCTTTCCTTCACTTTTCTCCTCTCCGGCGCCTTCGTCGCCACACCCACTGGCCATACTCTCCCAATATACGGCTCTACAGCTATCGTAGAAGAATGAATAGTTGGGCGAGTTGGTGGGAATTCATCGTAGGAAACAGCGCGCAAAACAGACGAAGGAGAAACACACGGGACGTGCGTACAGCTTCGCTGGTCTTGCCTTTTCACCAGAGTGGAAAGGCTGAAAGTTTGTTTGCTTGAGCAGTGGAAACTAAAGGGCGACAGAAATGAACTCGTAAACAAAGATTTCTTTCGATACCGGTTTTCTGCCGCTCCTGCGATAAGCTCGCATTCAAGTTTCTTGAGCATGTTTTTTTGTCACGATTGAACTTTCACTGCAACTAGGCATAAAGTATGGACCACATATGAGCAATTTCTCCGGACGAAGCGACGCGAGAGGACCCGCTGTCGTTTAGTCCGTCGAAACCGCATGCAAGCGACGCACGTCACGGTGAGCAGCAGCGACGGGCAAAGTTTTGTGTAAATCTTACCACTGATGTCTGACAAAAGCAAACGGTGCCGACATTTACCCGAGACGAAGTGCCTTGAACACACTTGGTACTTGTCAACATCTTTGTCGAGGTTTTTCCGGTTGATGTGCACAACCCATTTCCGTAGCCTTCTCACGAAGATTGACCGTGCTTTCTCGCACTTGTGTGTTCGGACTCTCGGGATCTTGAAGAAACGGGAGTCTGCAAGCTTGCTCTCCTCTTCTTTCTTCTATCGACTGCAACTTGGCACGGCAGCCAACCATCACGCACGACGCCACACTGGCGCTGCAAATTCCGGTGTCACTTAAACCAAAACCAGAGAAAGATTCATCGCGTAGTGCCGCTGGTCCTGGTGCAACCGCACCCGTGCGGAAGCCACGGCTGCCTGCTGCCGGACTTAAAAATAGTGGTGTACTCAGAATGCACCGTGCGCAACCCGCACATAAGCCGCAGGTGAATACTCTCTATATTCTACCTCACCAGGTATCCCTGAATTATTTTTTGTTTGCTGGGGCATATTATGACTGCCAGAGAATACCGCGCATCTGCCCATTCCACATTAAGCACCCATTCCCAAATTTTTAAGATCGAGAAAATATGCACAGTCCATTTATATGTAAAATTGATGACCAGACAGCACCCATCCTCCATTTTTTTGCAATTATCTCCAAAGTTTGAGTGGGCGCTTGCCCGGTATTTTACGGTATACAAAATGTTGGGTGGCTTATGAACATCCCGAAGGAAACTGCTCTGTTGTGTAAAGGGGTAGAATGCTTTGCTGAACTGGTTTTATTTTTCCCTGGTTTGAGTTATGCAGGGGTTTTAGGCTAAAGGACACAAAGAAGCTTAATTTTGTTTAAGTGAATAAGCAGTTTTTCTAAATGATGGATATTTGAAATACAGGAAGGATATTGTTCTGCAACAAAAGTATCTCTTCCATTAATTTTTTTGTTGTTTTGTTTTACTGTTTTTAGCATTGTAATGGCCCCTTGTGTCCTCATCTCACATCACCTTACTCTTATCTCCCGTTGTATGACATTGAGGGTCTATCAAATGGTACTATATGGAAGTTGGCATTAGACTCGATTTAGATACCAACCTGTGGCATTTTTCAGTCTCAGATTGACTGACATATTTGAGACATTAGTATTCTTTTTGAAGGAGGCATGTGGTGAAACTTCTGGTAGCCCAGTGCTCAAGTTTCTGAAGTTGCCTTTTTTGTTTTATATTTGTTGGATGTTACAATATGGATTGTTGTGTTAACATATGGGTTGCTTCTTCTACCCAGGCTCTGATCAACAGAGGTGTTAACCTTGACCCCGTGGGCAAGTGGTCCAAAGTGGGGCTCATTGTCTACAACTCCCAAGTTCCAGTGGGTGGGTTGCAAACAGTTTTTCTTTCTAGAATTTTTGTTGGAACCAGATATGGCCTCACTGTCTCTAGAAGGATTAGTCACCAGTTAACAAAATGGTTATTCACTTTGAAGCAGCACTGCAAAACCTTTTTTATAGTTTTTATCAGCTGTCTTGTGTCAAAATAGATACACAGTCTTCAATGCATTCAGCCAAAGTGCACGGCGTGCCTACTGTTAATAGACTTTGACCCTTCTTTATCTATGCATACCTATGTGCTTTGGTATCACATGTACCAGCTGGCACCATCACATGTGATAGTATGCACAGGGGTGGAAGCGCTGTGCCATTTGTGCGCCGATCCACTTTCGCTGCGCCATCCTGCTCCCAAGTGCACGTGCTGTGCCAAAATTAGCCGAAAAAGCATTTTTTTTTTTATGCTATATTTATTGGAGTATTTATCTTTATTGGCCACGAGTGGTTTACCGTGTTGTGTTTGTTTAGGTAATTCAGAATTGAGAGGGACTTTTAGCAAGCCACTACCGTGTTCCACGTACTGCGCACTACCGGCGCCTTTGAAGCATGCTTTTAAGCACGTGCCTGAGTGATACCGTGACTGTGGGGCGGGTGCATAAAAACATGTTTCAAAGGCTCCGGTAGTATGCGAGCACAATAACGGTTTGCTAAAAGTCTCTATTGTTATAAAACCACCGATACCGATGTGGGTCGTGTCAACGGCGTGTAGGTCTGATCTCCGAAAATGGGGCATGCATAGGTCGCTTTGGCAGAGTACTCATCAATACTCTGACAAACGGTGAAACGATGCCTCAAGGCATCGTTCTGTCACTTACTTACTTTTTTTTTTTGCACAAAGGCGATGGCGGTTTACACATGGCAATGTGTATTTGAAATACCACACGGACAGCATTAAATCTGCGTATACCGTAAAGTCTCGTACGAACGCCCGCCCTCGAGAAATCACCCATTCTGTTTCTTTAATCACATCTACTGTGTGATCAGTGCGGTATCAGTACGTGACCAGCGTGTTCGCCGCGGGTTCCCCTCGTGCTTATCGCACCGTGACATGCAAATCTACAGCATCCATGATATGCGGGGTATCCATTCTCATGACATGCGAATTCCTAACTCATTCCCGCATTTTATTTTTGTCTGCGATTTTTGTGCGCAATAGCGGTTCCCGTGACACCCAAGTTTGTACGCGGCCGTGTTCTTGCGTGTATATCGCTCTGTGAAGCACGAATTCGCTGCATCCGCGTTCTGCTGCCGTACTCCGGGACAGGGGAGCTCATAGTGAATTCCCGCATACTTATCCCACACGCGAGTTCGCCGTGTCTGCGATATCTATCATTAATGAAAAGACAGTGAGTTTGGAGGCGAGCTGGGGATAGTTAATCATGATGTTTAAAACTCGAGCTCTGAGGTGGGGAAATTGAGGGAACTTTGAAGTTAAAGAGTTCGCGATTGACGTATAACTTGTAGTGCGCCCGGAGATGCTTTTTCATTGATATTTTTTTGTATTTAGAAATTCACATCTGTGCTTATAGCCCTAAGTTTGACCTGGGTGACCAGCTCCAAGATTTATTTATACTGCTACGAAACTCAACTTTTGTTGCTCCTGAGCTGCTCTAAAGCAGAACTTTTACTGCTCCAAAGCTGCTCTAAAGGGGCATCTTTGCTGCTCTCAGACCTTCTCCAAAAGGCTGAAGCTTGCTTCCACCCCTGTTTGCAGGATGAGTGCCTTCCAAGACTGTTCTGTGCCCATGGGCTTAACTACCGAATTTGATTGAGAAAATGAAACACAATTTTCGGACCGCATAAATAAACTATGCATTGCAGAAAGCTGAAACTCCGTCAGATTATGACGCTAGTGGTGGGGATAGGATGCAAAAATGAGAGAACATGACGTTACCTGGATCAAAAGAAGAAGAAAAACGGAATTCGCCTATGAGCCGATATTTACCTAAGCCTAACCTCACGAAAAAAGGAATAATATTGTGGGCACGGCACCTCTTAGCGTTTGTTTCACTAAAATAAATGCCACAGGCGAACATAATATTTTTCTTGTTTTGACAGAATTAGGCTTAGGTCGACATCAGCTCATAAAAATATTTTGCCTTTTTCTTTTATCTTTTGATTCGAGCAACATATTATTCTCAAGCTTTCACATCCCATCCCCACTGCTAGCATCATATTCTGAGGGAGTTTCAGATCTCTGCAATGCATAGTTCATTTATGCGGACCGAAAAAACAGGGTTTCATCTTCTCCATCGAACCCAGTAGTTCAAAGTTAAGGTTAAACAGAGGCGTTTGACTCGTGCCGTGGTGCACATGGAAGGCTGACTTTTATGACCAATAACCAGGCTGGTACTATTTGTGCATAGTAAACCTTGTATAGAATTGGTTAGTTTCCATGTACAGTGCTAATCACACTTGCCTATAACGCGGGAGCGCACGGCTTTTTCCGGCGAGCGTGAAACTGGTGGCATTCACGGTAATTATTCTAGTCACATGGTTAACATAGAACGGTCCACTCGAGGGGTGTCCTGCCTACTCGATGTGGGCTGCCTGCTGAATGTGTGGAAGGCTGCTTGCGTGCTGTTTGCAAACGCCAGATAGCCGTAGCAATAGAAAACAAAAATAAAGCATGAGAGCTTATCAACAACATGCGGGGAAAAGCGAGCTGTTGATACGCGCACGATAGCACGCAGCCAATGTGCGTACCAAAGCAGGCACGAAGCGTGCAAGCAGCCTCCTGCATTCGGTGGGGCCCGGTGGAGAGGTTAGGACACCCCTCAAGCGGATCATTTCGTGTTACCCACATAACTAGATTACTGGTTGCCACAAATGCCACCAGTCTGGTGCTAGTTGGAGAAAGCCACATGCTCTTGCATTATAGATAGGTGTGATTAGCACTGTACATGCCCATTTTAATGCAGCTTTGTCAGTGGTAGGTAGCACTGCCCCGGGCATCAATCCCGGGACCTCTTCAAGACTGGCGGAGTGCTCTGCAGAGCTAGCTTTCTCAAAATCGTTAACATCTGACCATTAGAAATCAAACACTCATCCACTTGCTCTACTGACGGCTTACTCCCGGTCATCTCGGTTAGTAAAGCGCTTCGCTTGTTTTGCAGAGGTCCTAAGATAGAAGCTCGGATTGGGCGGATTTTTTCAGCTGTGCACCGGTTGCCTGGAGGGTGCAAATTGCGCTCTGTTTCCAATGCAAGTCGAGTTATTTTTGCGTAATTCTTCCTCATCGTGGAGACTTCCCCTATGTCTCGGCTCCTCAAATTGAGTTCCAGGAAATGCGGGAGTTCTCCAGAGTTCCACCGCACGTTCCCCAAGCTCCCAAATTTCCTCGATCGTCTCTGCTCCCTAACTGAAGCGTTCTTCCGATCTAAGTACTACTGTTTTAGTGGATCTGAGCAGTCCATTGACGCGCAACTATTAGCCAAACTCCCCCTCGCACGTGTGTTGGTGTTTACAAGGTGTACAGGCTTCTGCACTGCTTTACCGGATTTAATCTGAAACCAAGAGTGGTTCCTCGACTGCCATTCAAGGTGAATACGGGTTTCTTGAAATCGAAATGAGGGAAGACCCCTGCCCTAAATCATGAACGTCTGGCCTCATTGGGATGACGTGCCTTCCACCTGCTCACGGTTCCTCTGCCGTTGTCCGTGCCAGGTGCCACTCCCGAGTACCTGGCAGGGCACTATGTGCTCCAGGGTGCAGCCTCCATGCTGCCAGTCATGGCCCTAGCGCCCCAGGAGAACGAGAGGATCCTTGACATGTGCGCCGCTCCCGGCGGCAAGACCACCCACATCGGTGCGTAAGGACGGCCCCTTGAACTCTTTCATTTCTCCGGCCACGTTTGCCGACAGCTTAAAAAGCAACCGCGGTTGAAAATGAAACCAAAATAAATGACTGGTATAGCTTTAGTGGCACGTAAATATGGTCACAGCTTAAATATTGCGTCAAAGTGGAGCCACATACTCCACTAAAACTGATATTAAAGATGCGACCAGCTGCACTTAGTGGGTGGCAAGCGGGTTAGCTTTCGGTCAAGGAACACTGGTGCAGCACCCTCGTGACGTCACATCGCGGTGGAGCTGCTGTTGATTGGTTGTACCGCGTATTGCAGCAACTTGTGACGTCACGTCGTCGCCGTACGGCTGGTGGTCGGTGTTGTTATTCCTGTAGCAGATAGTTTCGGTTTTGCCGTAGACCCCCTAAACCAAACTTTGAGCCGTGATATTTATAAAACTACACACAATATCGAGCAAAAAACAATGATACCTTGTTATTCAGGGTCATTGCTCTAGCTGAGAACAGTCGTAATCCCAAATTAAAAAATATTGACCAGAGTTGCCCTTTAACAGTAGGGTTTTGCGATTGCCTCATTCGGGTAGGATAAATATTTGTGAATCCTGGAGTCTGTGTTGGGGTATTTGTAAAGGTAAGTGGTCACTCTGTGTGTTTTTTTTTCTTTTTTTGTTTTAATGCGAATAGCATTCTTTGGATACTTCACGCACTTTTCGTCTATCTATGTATCTATCTATCTGGCTATCTAACCTCTTACGCCGCAGGTCGATAAATAAATAAAAAAGACCGGCGCCGGCTGGGATTCCGAACCGTTGACCCTTTGATCAGCAGGCAGACGCGCTAACCACAGAGCTATGAAGGCAGTCATTCAACGCACTCCTAAACGGTTGTTTATATCTTTGCCATAGGACGCGCTTTACAGCGCTGTCACAGCTACCGGTGCGCGCGCGTTCCATGCACGAGGCTCATTCCGCTCTCGTGAGGCTGAGCACGGCCGCTAGCTCACCCTCTCCCGCGCTCGGGAGAGGGTGATGTAGCGGCCGTGCTCAGCCTCACGAGAGCGGAATGAGCCCTCGTGCATGGAACGCGCGCACCGTAGCTGTGACAGCGCTGTAAAGCGCGTCCTATGGTAAAGATATAAACAACCGTTTAGAGTACCGTTGGTTGAGACTAGCTGAGACGCCAGAAAGTCTGGTCGGTACCATTTTGAGTGTTTGTGCGTATGGCGCGTGCTTTGCTCGCCTTCCTAAGTGACACAAACGCACGTGCTGGGCTGCGGAGATCGTGCGCAGGGCTGTGAAAGTGTCAACAAATTTAGAATCGCCTCAAGAGTGGGCTGGCGTATCTAGAGTGTGCCGGCCACCTGACGAACGCGCATAACTCCGCACCGTTTGATGCTATTCGCATTAACGTAGATAATCATTCCCAAAGGATGGGTTCTGCTGATTTTTGTTTTTCAAATCGATATTTGTCAAAAAAGTGGGGGTGGGCAATGATTTGAGATGGGTGATAACGCGGGATGTTACGGTAATGCTATTTTATATATTGTGAACCTCAAGGAATAGTTTGCTTTATCAGAGATACTTCCTTGAGGCTTCCCACAAGGCACTCTTTATTTGTCATAAAAACCCATTTCAACAGCAGCCCTGTTACAAAGCAAGCAGAGGATAGTCCTGATGAACAACAGTACCTCTTTGTAGTCACACAAACACTGTTCAAGCCAGCGTTAGCCTCTTCGCTCGATAATTTCTATTTCATTCAGAAGAAGGGGTTCAATAGATGCCCCGATTTAGCCCGCACACGGTGACAAAAGTCCTAAAGGTGCAACCGCCCCGTTTTGCAGCCGCCATCATGAAGAACACGGGGCTTCTGTTTGCCAACGAGTTACACCAGGAGCGCTGCAAGGCCATTATCGGTAACCTCCATCGGCTGGGTGTCAACAACACGATCGTGTGCTCGTACGACGGCCGCAAGTTCCCCGAGGTCAGACCCTGCATTTTCACACTATGCCATTGTCACTAAGAGAGTGGAAACGTCGGGGCATGTCTTTCGGATGCCCGGCTTCCAGCTCGCGCTCCGTGCCTTTGATTGTGCTTTGACTGCGCACGCGCTCTCAGGGTACAACTGGAGCTCCTCCCAGCCGTCCCACCTTGTCAGTTACTACAGAGCTCGATCAGGGGATCTAGGACAGCGGTTCTCAAACTTTTGCCGTCACGGACCTCCTGACCCGCTCGGAGGTCTTGTGTGACGGCGTAGGAAAGCTTTTGTTTTAGGGCATTTCTTTTTTTCTTTTTTTTTACTTGGCACAGACCTTTTTAGCACTCTCCGGGGTTCCTTGGCCAGTTTGCTCATCTCGCGGCCGCGGTTGCAGTTAAAAAGAATATTATGTCATGTGACCAGCTCCATGGGTACATGGAAGTGCCTAGCGTCCCTGCCTAATGGCAGAGAAATCCGTGTCGCTTCGAGCACAAGAGTTAGAGTTTTCTAGCTGAAACTGACCGCAGAGGCTTGCCATTCGTGTCTAATTAACCATAGCCTTACACTTTAAGAGCGGCAGGTAAAGCTACGGCCGGGGAAGGTCTATATGGGCCGAAATGAAAGAGAAATCGAGCGAGACCAAAGCAGTGGCGTTGCATTTATATACCTGCGCCAGCGACGCGGCTACCGCCCTCTGGTGTGGCCGAGTGGCAACAGAGCCGGGACTTCTCATTGCGGCGTGAAAGTTGTGGGTTCGAATTGTGCCACAGCTATACTTTTCTGTTTTTTTTTTATATAATTTATATTTTGCTCATGTTTCCTACTTTTTAACCGTGAACCTTTTATAAATCATCCATTTGCACGACAGCACCGTGCACTTTTTATTTTTTGTCCCTCCTGTTGAATTCACACAACGGAAGAAAAGAAAAAGACCAAGCTAGTGGTTAATGCGCTAATACAATCGTTTTATAGTGTGTAAAAGCACCGGTGTGACTTGCATACAAACGGGGCCACACCAAGCGTCCTTTCCCAGCATCTAGAATTTCATGTGTTTTTAAAGATACAAGGTGCCTGCCATGACTCTTTGATAACAGCAGGCGCCTATATAGTATGAACACACGCTGCAGTTGTGTCAACTAAAAAATTAAAATCGTGTAGCGCGATTCGAACCCAGAACTTTCACGCCGCGACTACAAGTCCAGGCTACGTTACCACGCAACTGCTGCAGGTGGTGAGCAGTGCCGCTGGCGCAGATATATAAATGGAACGCCACTGGTTTTGTCTTGCGTGATTTCTCGTTTCTTTTGGCTCATGCCGGCATTTCTTGACCTAACTTTGCCTGGTGCTGTTAAAGTGTTAGGCTGCGGTTAATTGGACTCGAATTGCAAGCCTCTGCGGTTAGTTTCAGCTAGCACAATCAAACTTTTGTGCTCGAAGCAACGCGGATTTCTCTGCCATTAAACAGGGATGCGGGTACTTCCATGTCCCCATGAAGCTGATCACGTGGCATAAATATCCCTCTTAACCGCTACCGCGGCCACAGCCACCAGATGAGCAAACTGGCCCTGGAGTCCTGCGGAACCACGGTTTGAGAACCGCCAATCTAGGACATGCTGCTTTTTACATTGATATTTTAAAATCTTTCTGTAATGTTTGTTTTTTGTTGTTGAACTGCTAAGTATCGGTTATGACTGTTTCATAAATTCACTTTGTGAGAATTGTTTTGGCCTTCTAGAGATAAATAGTGTGTAAATGAATAGGTCTGCATCAACTATGTTGTTTTCACCGCACCCAGCTTATAAATAGACTGCACAATATGTCATGTTTTAGAGGTGCATAGACTAGATAGTGGGTCATAGGAGTTACTACTGTAGAAAAGTTTTCATGGTGCCCACTCCTATTCACTTGTTTTAAGTATGGGCTCATCACGAAATAAGATAGGATAGTATCATAAATATTGACAACTCTGCCTGAAGCTTTTGTAATACTAGTGAAGTATGGTTTGGTGATTGAAAAAACAAAATGTTATCTTAATTAGATTATGATTGCACAGTGTAGCACCAGTCAACCACACCGTACGCTTGTAACTTATAAGGGCAAGAAAAGTTAAATTCACATGGATGAGATATTGAAATGCTGAGGGAAGTCTTGAGATCTAGTAAAAGTGTTAAAATAGTCATGCCCTTTCTGGTGTCTGCAAGTCAGTAGACTGCATCACCACAGGATAGTTTCTGGGGAAATGAAACTTTCCTATTTTTTGTAGAATGCTAAACAGGTCATACATTTATTGTGCTATCCTCAGGTTGAAAGCTGCCCCTTATGAATATTTTAACAGAAAGTACAGAAGGACTTGGGAGTCATTAAACACTGTGCTTCAGGAAATTGTGTTTTGTGCTGTCTTATGTTTCATCTCTCTTCTGCAGGTAGTGTGGTGTAATAAAAGAAGCTTAAATACATTGCCATGTTATATGTAGCTTGTAGAAATGGTTTTGAAGACTTCAATTTTTTTTCTTCTCAGGTGGTCAAGGGGTTTGACAGAGTGTTGCTGGATGCCCCATGTAGTGGGACCGGTGTCGTTTCATAAGGATCCTGCTGTGAAAACCAACAAGGTATGCTGTGCCGCTTGGGGGAGCTCTGTTCATACCAATCTCGAATCACTTGATGTTCTTTAATTGCTAAAAATTTAATGCGCCATCTTTGTGAAGAAGAAGGTATTGTCCCCTTGTGAAATAGGAAAATAGGGTATGGAAAAGGTGCCGGAGCCAAGTTGCTTATTGTATAAGCAATGTGGCCATACCCCCTCTTTGTCGGTATATTGTTGTAAATATGAAAGATAAGGTACTGAGTAATCTTTTAATATACGAGGGGTTCTTCAAAGTCCGGTATTATGCTGCAGCTACTCAGAAAATGTCAGGAAACTTTTTATTAAGCGCGAAACACATGCGCGTCAAAACTGTCCGGTCCGGCGTGCGAACTGTCGGGAAGATGGCTGCTCCGAATCGCCGCACAGGACGGTTCGCGACACATGGCTTCCGACGCGTCGTTGCGCCGCTCCGTTCAGCTCCGCCCAGTTTTGGGTATCCCTCTACCGAATGGATGGATGAATGCTAACGGCTATATTTATAAGGGTCGGTAGCTCGCGCCACCTAGCCTAGAAAACTAAAATACTACCCTCGCCTTCTTGGTTCTCTGAGTTTAAAACAAACATAATATTTTTATTACATTCTATTAAAGTGTGCGTGTGTAGAGATTTTCCGTGAGGTTACTTTTCTGCTCAACATCACTTAATCGCGATGGACCGCAGCGGACCTTAGGAGCCATCCCAGCGAAGCGAGCACTGCGTACAAATCACGTGACTACGCACACCGCGCATTGCTGCGTCTCTCCCGAGGTTGACGTGACACTCACTGCGGCCATAGGAATGGCTCGTAGCGTACGCTGCTCTCCATCGTAAGGTGAAACGGAGTACATTCGGGTTTCGAGCGGCCTCGATCGGTCCCCGAAGGCTGAGATCAGCAGCTTGTTTTGCGCGCGCAAGAAGACTCGATAGGCGTCCATCTCCTTCACCGCGCACCGCCACATGTGTGCGTGTAGGCGACGGGGGATATCCGCTTCCCGGAACTGCCCGAACCACGAAGCGCCTCCTCGCCCGATCGGTCCGAAAGCCACGTGACAACATGACCTTCGCGCCATCCTTGCTGATTGGCTGCGGCCTTCCGAGCATCGCACAGCCGTGCGGCGATATCTAGCAAGTTGGACGCACGCCGGCGCCGGACGGAGGCCCGTCCGACAGCTCCGCTGCGACGAAAACCCTCGCCCTCGGACGTCGTTCCGGCGGCTTCGCACGCCGATTCGGACAGTTTGGACGCGCATGTGTCTCGCGCTTTAAGCCATATACAGCTCGCAACTTCAGCTCTTTCACCATAATCACCAGCCACCTCGATAATTTTTTCAGTCAACGAATCCAACAGTCGAAACAATGCTGGAAATCATTCAGTTTCAGGAAAGAAAGTTGCTCCTCAACTGCTGAAATGAGGTCTTCTCTTATCTGAATTATCTTTCCGCAGAGAGGTTCCTTCAGCTTGGGGAATAACCAAAAGTTGCAGGGTGCCAGTTAAGGGGAATTAGACGGGTGGAGTCAGCAAATCAATTTCAGGACCAGCAATGAAGTTCATTGTCCTGCCAGACATGCGACGATGCAGTTCCTCCTTGGAGCAACCTCCGAGTGGTTTTTCAACAATTTTTGGCAGGCACACCTTCGTTTACCATTCAGGGTTCACATTTCGTCTTTCCTCAAGGGGCATGGAGACCACAACTCCCTCTATACCGAAAAAAATGGCAAAGATTGTTCTGCCAGCTGATCTGGTGCTGTGAAATTTCTTCGGTGGCAACCCTCTTTTTCAACCTCACCATGAGTCGAGATTTGGTTTCAGGGTCACTGTTGTAAAACCAGGTCTCACCACCAGTCACTATTTCCTTCCAAGCACCAGACCTGCCTTCCTTGAATCTTTGGAGGCACTGGTGGCAAAATATCACACAGGACGCCTTGTGCTCTGGTGTCATCTGGTGAAAGACCCATTTGGCTGATTTTTTGCTGTAACCAAGTTTTTAGGTCAAAATTCTCCAAATCGACGTGGCATCTATATCAGGTAGTGCCTTAATTGTTTTTCAGCGTAACTCGACCATCCTCCTCAGCTGCCACCTTCACAGCCGATACATTTTCATCATGAGTTGCCGTTTTTGGGCGCCTTTCACGGGAGACTTTCTTCCCAGAACAGCCTCCACATCGAAAACGATTGAACCGCATGGCAGTCATTGAGAAAGTCGGGGCTTCCTTGCCCATAACAATTTCTAGCTTGTCAATGCATTCTGCAGATATTACACAAGGCAGGCACTCGTAAAGAATAAAGGCCCGTTCCCATTCTTGCAACCGAGTACGACCGAGAGAGACCAGACTGGTTTTAAGCCTCTTGCGACCTCTTAGGACCGGATGCGCCGCAGCGGAGCTGGTCCTAAGACGTCGCAAGAGGCTTAAAAACCGGTCTGGTCTCTCTCGGTCGTATTGGTTGCAAGAGTGTGAACGGACCTTAAAGGGCCCATGAAACGAATTTTGGGTTGGGATAAATCATTTTAGATTGGGATTTTACTAATAGCACATCGTTCAGTGGGCCAAAAGAAAAAATTTAGAAAGTCAAAAACCTGACTTTCAGTGCGCAAATTTGAAAACACAGCGGATTATTTCGTACCTTCTCCCCTTCGTAAGCTCTCTGCCTTTTCACTGTAATACATCCGCGGTTCCCAAAGCGCGTCACCGAGTCCAAACGCACGTCACACGAAACCGGACCTCACTTATTCCCTTCACCCCTAAGCTGACATTGTGGTGGAAGCTACGCGCTTGCCGGACCAATCAGCCGCCTCCCTTTTATCACCTGACCTTATTCTCTGCGCGTGGGTATGCGCGAAGGAGCGTGATCACGTGGCAAGTGTGGCCGGCCCAACGACCACGTAGCTTTTACAGCACTGTCAGCTTAGGGGTGAACGAATTGGGAAAAGAAACTTTTGTCTGAATTTTGTGCGACGAGCTAATCTTCTAGGGGGACAATGGCTCTGTCCGGGTACACAAACCAGATTCCGAGCAAGAGGGGCCGCCCCTCTTTTTGTCTTCTTGAACTGTTTGGCAGAATGCGCGATTTATGAGTTGAGGAGGAAAGCTAAACAGGAAAAAGTTGGAAAAGCGTTTCATTACCCCTTTAACCAACCGCATGAGCTCCTTCATGAATGCTGGTTTACCCATCCCGCTGCCAATACTCAAACTTTCGTTTTTAGTCTCCATAACTTCTAGTGGTAGAAAACAATGGCTTAAATTAGTTTAAAAAGGTTGAGGAAAACAAAAACTGTTCCCCAAGTATCTCTAAAAATTTAAAGTGCTTGAGCGATCGGACTTTTGAAAAATTCCTCGAAATTCACTTTTCGGAGGTAATACAAATTTAGTCTTCATAATATTGGGATTACCACATGTACTTTGCTTAATTGCGACAATTTCAGATTGAAAGGATCACCATGTTTGTTCCACTGCTTTGAATAGAGTTGGTCACTGGCTAGAGCAGTGGTATGGCTATGAGAATACTTGGCAGTAAAAGGATAGCAGTCTCCTCACTCCTGTTTAGCTACACAATGTTCAAAACTCAGTACCTGACAGATGAATGCCAGGTGTTCTCTATTACTGATGTTTCAAGTACCCCTTCTGGATCGGCAAGTGATGGGGGACCCCATCCACTGGGGGAGAGAGGGTATTGGACGTTAGAAAACATGGCTGCGCTTATAGACACGGACAAGAGGGAAAAACAAGACAGCACAATCTCTTGTTCTTCCCTCTTGTCCGTGTCTATAAGCGTGACCATGTTTTTAAGATTCAGCACCTACTCGCCTTTGAGTCAGCATTTGTATTTGACGATTACAATGACAAAAGGGTAGTAAAGAAAACTAAATGTTGCAAACGAAGATTAAAGCTTCAAGACAAAGAATATTCAACCCTACTCTCTCGGTGCACATGATAGGGTCTATTTAACTTCAGTAAAACAACCAGCATCAATCAAAAAAAAAAGTATTGTTTGCTCATTGTGATTGATGGTCAAGGGCTATGGGTCACCTGAGAAGGTCATTGGGGACCCCAGGATTTACGGACCCCTTTGGGAACCGCTAAACTAACCAGTTAAAAAAATATTTGTAGTTGAAATATTTGCTTGTCAACCGGAAAGTTAATCAATCAGTGTCCCAGATCATCAAGCTTTTATTATTTGAATACATAATGATTCGAGTATCGTAAAAAATGGTCGTGTTGGATAATTCGTTTGAAGTGTTTGCTTTTGATGTGAGTTTATGGTGAGCCACCCTTTGGGCACACACAAAAACGGCCAAAGGCGTGATCTTGCTGGCTCTTACGTTGCAGGAAGAGAAGGACATCCTACGGTGTTCCCAGCTCCAGAAGCAGCTGATCCTTGCGGCCATCGACTGTGCAGACTGTAGTGACAACAAGCCAGGCTACATTGTATATAGTACATGCTCGGTCATGGTGAGTGGACTGCCTTCGCCTCACAGTGTACTTTTGGGAGTGTGAACGTTGTCGTCGCTTTGTTTCACAAATCTAGCACACCGCAGATGACGGTGCCAACATGAGTTCAGGGACATGCCTTTGCACTATGTGGTTTTCTGCGTGAACTCACCCATGAGCATTTTGTGAGGTTGGCATTGTTTTATTTTGACTAACATATATAATGAGCCAAGTTGTTTACATTCATTGTTCTCACAGCTTGGGTTTAAGGGGAGTGCGGGGATTGAAAACCGGAGAAATCCCCCAAAAGTTTATTTCTGGTAAACCACTTTTTTGGGTTGTATGTTTCATAAGCTACGTCCTCCGTAAGCATTGGCACCTAATTCACCAAGAAACTATGTTTGAAAAAATATTTACGATGTCCCGGCGGCTTCCAAATCGCGCCGGAGACGCAAAATTGAGCCGAACTTCGAGCGATTCCCACTGTCTCAGACAGTGGGAATCTCAATGCTCAAAGTAAATTTGATGGATGAGGTTATGAACAACAACATAAAAATCAAAGTTGGGAAAACATTTTTTCTGTAAAGAAATTAATAAAATGACAGGAGGACACTTAAGACTGCTTACGTGTAGGAATGCGAAAGCATAGTCCCGAGGGTGAAATGTTTTCGAGTAATGTTTCTATACACACACTGAAGTTTCCATCAGTTCGGCTGGCTCCTTAGCAACAATTACGCCATTTCTATGGAGCCACATTCGCTCCAGCGGTGACATCACGCTCCCCCACAGCGCAGGCGCAACGAACTGTGCCGCCTACACGGTTCCCGTGACGATCCATCTGCGTTGCTATGCTTTTTTTGTGTGTGTTTTTCGGAGGCGCATTTGCTTCGACGTTGAGCGCCCGCTGGCTTTCGTGACGAAGCATCTGCATTCTGTGCTTTTGGCCGATGGGAATTCAACTGCCGTTTCGCTGCTACAGACGGTTACAGACAGAGCTCTGGCTACAGAAAATGCCGGCTTCGCTCCATGGGACAGTTAATGCTTTTGCATTAAAATGGCTTTGTCATGCCCTAGGGTGCCTATCCAGGAATGCTTATAATAAATTTCACATTCCCACTATGTTTTGCTATTTCTCGAGGCCTGGGATAAAGGAAACAAGTGAACCAAAATGAAGCATTTTTGTAAATTAAGAACCGTGGGCTCAGCTTTATGAAATTTAGCAGTTACTCTTATATATGTGCTATGAATGTACGCTGAAAATGGCATACAGATGGCTCTAAATATAGAAAAAGTTTAGGTTCCACTTTCTCCATATCTATGCAGTAGAGACTCTCATTAATTCAGAATCCAGGAAGCTACGAATTTTGTTTGAGTTATCAGAAATTCATCTAAATGTTATGCAAGATATAATTGTGATTTGCTGTATGTGTGGCTACACACACAAAGCAGATATTTAATGATTTCCTCTACACGGGCCTACCGATCATAAGCAGCTATGCCAAACATGAAACATTTATGAAATGTATGACATAAGTTCATTCATCCCTTAAAATGTTGCTTATTGTGGACTGTTTAGACAGCACATGACACCTCAAAACAAAGTTAAGGTTGTTGATTCAGCAAAAAAGTTGTCTATCGTGTACTATTAAGCGTTGGACACATGAGCAATGAAAACGGGTGCCGCGTGGCAGATTCCATAGCAATTTGTAGGGACTCTGTCCCTGCAAGTTGCCGCCACGTCACAGTATCCGCACAAGTTGCTAGGGAAACTGCCACGTGGGGCCCGTTTTCATCACTCGTGTCACCTGCTTCAGAGCTTTATATGTAGAGAGTTTGCCCATTTGTTGGGAAGTATAGGAGACAAATGAGGTGCCATTGGCCGAAAGCGGGCTGGGCGTGTTCGAGGGCATCTTCACAAATTTGCATGTGGCGAACTAAAAGCGAGAAATAATAGCCTGGCAGTGGTCGCAAGAAACAAAATTAATAAGTGTGTTGGAGTAACTCTCGGTAACTAAAAATAGGGTGAACGTGATGTTTCAATCACGGTCATCTAAAATCATGGTGAATAAGCGCGACTAGCGGAATGAGTGACATAATCCATACGTCATGTGCCGAGGGCCCGGAGTCTGCCGTCCAAGCGGTCACGCTCTGTCCGAGCAAAACAGAGTTTGAGTGGCACATTCGTTTCTTACATCTTTCTGCATGATCATAATCAAAACATCACGTGCACCCATTTTCAACCATTAAGGGTTACTACATTTAACTCTTATGTGCTTATTAAAAGCATATACCTATGATTAAAGCTGTTTCTTATTACCCTAGCTAGGAGATTCTGTTCGGACGGCTTCTGGTTGGTCAAGAGATCATGTCAAGCCCCCTTTCTGAGTGCTGCCTGCCCTTGCTCTGCTTGCGCCTCCCATTGACCAAACTCTATACATGGCTCTGCCCTGCTTTAGCCCCATTTAACGTGCTTCCTTCCGAGCATCGGTGCACTGCGGAGAAGCAACAGCCACAAAAGTGAGTTCCGCAGCTGTTGCTTCTTCGCAGTGCACCGGAGCTCGGAAAAAGCACGCTCATCGAGGCCGCGAGAGCAAAAAAGTATGCATTACACGAAAACGCCATTCAAATTAAATGGCTTATGAGTACCTACATTAAAAACATAGTGGGGCAACCCAAATTTCGAAATTTGTTTGAATTAACCTGAAGTACAAATTATCCGAGTTTGAAATATCGTGAGCTTACTGTATTCATTTCACAGCCATCTCTGTGTCTGTTTGTAAAGGTTTAGATCTGGTAAAAATGTAACTTGGAGAACAGAGTGGAAATAGAGTCACTAGAAAAACGATAGGTGAGGAAACACGGGCAAGTATGTTTTGCTTGTGTCTCTCTATTGACACAGCACGAGATGTTGGAGGTTTTAATCTGCGTTTCTTGGAGGCCAGCTGGTTTTAACACACTAGATATTTCTAACTTCCTTTCTTATTATTTTGCGTGGATATTGAGAGGTTGTGAACTGAATGTAAGGGCACAAACAAGTTGTGTTTGAGATCTCTTGGTGAATGTGTCGTTTTTACACGCAGACTCTGGGTTTTTGACATGCTTTTGAGAGGCCACATTTTTTTCTTTTTTTAATGTCCAGCCTGAAGAGAATGAGTGGGTGATCGATTATGCACTGAAGAAAAGAAATGTGAAACTTGTACCGACCGGGTTGGACTTTGGTCGGGAGGGCCTAACCAGGTATGTCTCCAGATGGTAAATTGTTTTATGGGACCTCTTTGGAATGCAGTGCATTGTCCAAGTTCATAGCAATTACCAGCACTCTATTCAATTAAATTGAATCGACTGAAACTAACATTGGTGTGGGCTGTTTTGCTGGTGCTGTTACTGAATTACGGGCCTTGGAAACTGTTCACTCATAATAAACTGAATTTCTCCTTACCTGCACAATTTTTATTGGCGATTAATTTTTGTAAATACTGTTATAGCTCAAAGTCAATCTCAAGTTTACCTTGTGTGCTGGTGGACAAAATAAAATTCCACCGGAAAAATTAAAATTAGAACCACCTCACAAGCTGAATCATAAAATGTTTACTTTGCTCATTCATTCATTTATTGTACCCTTAACCCTTTGACAGTCAAGCTTTTTTTCACCCCAAGAGATGTTTCCCAGTGGTCCTGTTTTGTTTGCAAAGGAACAGTATAAAGAAAGATTCAATGCACAAGTTTTTTCCCAATTATTTAGCGGGAGCTCGTACAGTGCTTGCTAGCTGCTACCGTAAAATACTGCAGAAACACCCATTTTGTTCAGGCGCCCGCTATTAACATTTTCCACAATTGGGATTTCTGGAAATTATACGTTAACCGCCCTCTTTGACCGGACAAGTGCTCATGTCTAGATTAACCCAGTTTGCAGTGTAAACAGGGGGCGGGGGGCGGGGGGGCGGGGCGTGGCGTGGGCGTGGGGGCTTCTCCAAGAATTTTACGGTAGGTTTAGAAGCATCAAATGAAAATATTAAAAGAAAAAAGTTGGCACCTTTTTTCTATTTGGTTTCATTTTGTGCATTCGCTTCCGTGACATTCCAGCAGCTTTAGATTCTTAGCCAGGGGTACTTCACAGAACTTCGTCGGATCATGAGCTCTCATCCTAATTCAATTCTGGAAAGCATTGGAAGTCTGAATCAAAAGAGCCAGTGCTCCTGTTGGCACAACTGTACAATCCAATTATAACTACATCAGACATAACGATGTACCAGGCACGTAGCCAGCAAGCCCCCCCCCCCCCGAAATTTTCTATTTTGCTGGGGCCTCCTCTCCCCCTCCCCCTCATACAGCATTTTGTCATGGGTGGGCCCCCCTCCTGAATCAAAATCCTGGCTACGTGCCTGCGATGTACTGCTAATAGCGATCAGTTTCTAGAGTTTCTAGACTAGAAATGATCGGTCTCCAGTCCAGATACATCAATAATCGGTTATAACAAACAAATTTTCGAGCTTTCTGGTTAGCGTTATAAGTAGATTTCACTGTACCACCAGAGTGGTCGGTATGCAAAGCAAGCATCACGTGCACGAAGCGTCTAATTTGAAAGCTATAAATAGCCCTGCAATGCAAAACAATGTGCTACTATAACGTTTATAGTTTGCCAAAGACATAACAAATAGCAACACCGCCCGCGGTGTGTGCAGTTTCGCATTTAGTAGGTGGACACTTTCAGATGTGTAATCACCGCCATACATGTACGGTGACAACCACCAAAGGGTTAAAGGCACCTCTTTTAGGGTGCCTTTAATGTACTTTGAAAGCAGGAATTTGACAATAATGAGCAGAGGTAGGCACTTTAGGTCGTTCTCACTCACCCTCACCCTCACAGCCACACTCACCTAAGCCCCTCACTCACCCTCAACCTCACAGCTACACTCACCTTCAGACACTCACTCACCCTCATCATCACAGTCACACTCACCTTCAGCCCTTCACTCACCCTCACTGAACCTCATGCCCCTCACGCACTCACTGCCCTCACGGCCCTCACGCCCTGGCCCTCACGCCACTCACCGCCCTCGTGCCCCTCAATCACTCATGGCTCTCACGCCCCTCACGCACTCACCGCCCTCACGGCCCTCACGCACTCGTTGCCCTCGTGCCCCTCACACACTCACCGCCCTCACAACCCTCACGCACTCATACCCCTCACGCCCCTCACGCTCTCAGGGCTCTCATGCCACTCAGGCCCGCTTCAGATGGGGCAATTTCGCTCAGACACTTGACGTCGCAACACCAGCGACACGGGCCGCCCACATTCACACGCAGCAACCAATTGCTGCAATTTGCCATCATCATCATGAAATTTTATTTTTATTGCACCACTTAGACACACAATTACACGCTATAAATGTGTTTTTACGCATTTAAATCTTGTTGAGAATACTAATGCATCTTTCTGTAACAGTTTATTTCCAAAACCAATCAATTTCAAACCTGATTCAAATCTTTTGTTGTCATCATCACCGGCAGGAGGTATCACCTGAAAATATTGCTTCCCTGATTGGATGCAGCCGCTTCAAACGTCTTTGAATTGCTCCGAGTTGCTCGCTTGTTTCGAGCCGGACATGACCTCAGCAATTCGTGTCGATCTAGGAAGCTAGGGAACAACCCGCCAGCAACACCAAAATTGCTGAGAAAGTTGCTCCATCTGAAGGGGGCCTCACGCACTCACCCCCCTCACGCCCCTCACGTACTCATGGCCCTCACGCCACTCACCGCCCTCACGCCCCTCACGCACTCAAACCCCTCACGCCCTCACGCCACTCACTGCCCTCACGCCCCTCACGCACTCACTCATGGCCCTCACACCCTTCATGCACTCACCGCCCTCATGGCCCTCATACCCCTCACGCCACTCACCGCCCTCACGCCCCTCACGCATTCATGGCCCTCACACCCCTCACGACCCTCACGCATTCACCGCCCTCACGGCCCTCACGCACTCACGGTCCTCACAGCCCTCACGGCTCTCACTCGCCCTCACACTCATGAATTTTCCTGGTTCATAAACTCGCTCACCCTTACCTCACCTGTGAAGATGAGGGTGAGTGAGGGCCCTCATGAGTGAGGTTTACCGAGGTATGATAATAAGTCACTCTTTTTTAGGTAAAAACTTTCCAAGGCTCTGTGTCTGATCAATATTATTTGGGTCAACCATAATTCTCCGCTGCTGCTCGTAAAAGTTCACAACAGCAGCCTCTCATTAACTCGAAGATTCATTTTGTGAGTGAGGAAGACACAAAAAACAGTACCGTAAAATACCGAGAATCCATCCATTTCATACTAAGCGCCCGCCCTCAAATTTTGCAACATCTGAAAAAGTATGCGCAGCACATATATAGGTAAAATTGATGGCCTACCAAGTGCCCATTCCTCAATTTTCGCGATTATCCTCATATTTTGAGTGGGCACTCGTTCGGTATTTTACGGTAAGTTAGATGTCTGAAGCCTGTTCTCAGCATCATCACACCTTGCAAATACTTTTGATATGTCCGATAAAAGTTCGCAGGAAGCTTCAGAACTGCTTGCGCCCGCATCAGAATGCTCCCTCATTGAATTCAGACCCTCTTCAAGTACGGTAACTTTTTCTTTAAGAAAGTTTATTGTCATGTTTGTTGATGATTGGGCATCCTGAAGCTTCTTGATTTCGGAGAGCATGTGGCCTTGACCGAGCTCGACTCTAGTAACAATGTTCAGAATGTCAGCCACTTGTTCTTCCAGACCATCTGGGCTGGGGTTTAACTCAATGTCACCTGACATTGTCAGAGTTAGTAAAGCTACGTAGACAGTGTGAGCACTCCCTGTTGGGCCGCTTGGCGGGATAATCCAAAGGCCATTGCAGCCGACGAGTGTTGATGCGCACACAGCTGTCAGCATAACCTGTACGAAGACAGTAGGGTTTGACATTGTTGTTTCCAATCAGATGCCTTGCCCCAACTGGTCTTGCTGACAGGCATGCTTATGTAGCCATGTGTCAAGATGGTTCCTAGATGAAGTCCCTCGTTGCCCAATGCCGTACACGTTGCCGTCCAAGACTGGCGTCTTGATGGTTGATTCCGCTGGAACAGTTGTTGTGTCATTTGGCATGATAATCCAAGGTCGTTGTAGAAGATGACCAGGTAGCGTTGATGTGTATGCAGCTGTCAGCGTAACTTGTACGAATACAATAAGGTTTGACATCGTTATTTCCAATGCGATGCCATACCCGTGTGTCATTGATAGTTACCGGTGAATCGATCATCTAAATTTTTATTGCAGGTACCGAGAGTACAGGTTTCACCCCTCGCTGAACCGGACAAGACGTTTCTATCCGCATGCCCACAACATGGAAGGATTCTTTGTGGCCAAGCTAAAGAAATTCTCAAACACCATTCCTCTCACTGGTGAGGGATAAAACTTTTCAGGCTCCTAGAGGGGTTCTTTAAGATTGTCTTAGTATGTAGCAACGTTACTGAAACACTCAGTTGGGAAACTCACTTTTAAAACCTGGACCACTGGCATCCGCTGAGACCAAGCTAAATACGATAGCAGCGCCACCCTTTAGTGACGAGTTGAAACATGAAAGTTGCTTTATATGGCTACTGCTAGAGTCACTGAATGTTCCCGAGTACCGAAACTCCCAGGCTCAAGGTGCCAACACGGTGGCTTAGGGTTTTTTCTGTAGTGTGGTCACCATGAGCTTTTAGAAAGCATGTTATTGGGTAAAAACAAACGAAAAAAGCTCTTTTTGTAGGAAACTTTATTGAAGATTAGTACAAAATGACAGGAGCATGATGTTTGCATAAAAAAAGTTTTAGTTTACGGGGTTTTGCAGCACAACTAATATTGTTTTTATACAGCTATGTTTCAGCAGTGACTTCCGGTAGCGCGTCCCGACCTGGGTGCGTTCTAACTTCAGGGCGTCCGCTTGGGAGACGAGGTTGGCAGCCCTGAAACCCCTCTCTACTATATATGTTTCGGATGCTATCGAATGCGATAGTCTGGCTATTGCGAGATGGCGCCACCGGCCTTTGTGCGACTTGACCTGAACGAATACGTGCAGCTGTGCAGTTCCCGGAGTGGCCGCTGCGTGAGAAATGGTGGCGTTGCGATCGCGTTTAGTTTGGTTCTCGAGTACTGATCGGAGCCACTTTTTTAATGCAGGCTTCTGTGGCAGTTTCCCAACTGAGTATTTTAGTAACGTTGGTATGTAGTTTGCTGTAGAGCAATAGTTCCAGCATGCTATTAGATCCCATTGCTGTTGGTGTGCTGTTTCATTTTGCTTGGGCTTATGCCATATTGATTAACCTAATAAGCACAAGTAATAACTGTTTATCATTAGCTTGTTTGATTAAAAAACTAGTTTATTTATTCCTCTAATTCCAAACACAATTGAACCTTTTAACGTCGATCAGGCATTACGAGTTCGAAGTGCCTTAGCTCAAAGAGATGATCTGTAAAAAATATTAAAAATGCAGCTACCTTTTCAAGTTTTAACCCTGATTAAAGGGTTGCCATTTTATTTTAGCTATCAAAGAAGAGAAAACAAAGGAGAAAGATGAAAAGCATGTGGAAAAGGTCGACGCCAACAATCAGAAGGCAGAGCCGTCAAGGAAGAAGGTTCTCAAGAGGAAGGGCAGTGAGGCAGACCCAGAACCATCTGCATCCCAAGCAAAGGAAGGCAAGCACAAAAAGAAGAAACTTCAGCAGCCATCAGCAAAGATGGATGATCCCACATCATCCAGCGGACAGAGTACACAAGGCGGGAAAGCCAGAAAAAGGAAACTTCCCAAGATCGTTGGAGAGGTTGCCTCTCCTGCAGCCCAGAGGCAAGAGGTCAAGCTGAAGAAGAAGAAGGCCCACCAGGTCAAGAAGGGCAAGTTCCAGAAGAAGGACACCGTGGGAAACAAGACCAGGAAACCACAGAGGAAAAAGTTCGCTCCTGCAGAATAAACTGGCCGCCACCGAGACAGAGGTCTGGCGTGTTTTATATTCGTTTCTTTTTTCTTGTTAAAAATACCAGATTTACACTAATATAGTAGTATAGTGCATTCTTTTTGGAGGTTCATCTTGCAGAGTAAGAGTCTAAAGAACGTCACGGCTGTCCCGAGCAAGAATAAATACTATTATAATTATTGTGTCACCCTATGTGCACCCTAGAGTCACTACATGAGCCGCATTTAGAGTATCGGCACTATTACCTACTCATGTTTACAAACAAACTAAAGCGCCCTTAGTGGCACGCCACCGGTGCGACGCATGCACGATGGGGTGCGAGTGAAAAGCGCCACGTCCCGCATCAACAAACCATTGGAATGTGATGTCGGAATCAATGTCAATCCTAATGCGTTTTTTTTTGTGTGTTGGAATTGTTGATTTTATGTCTTCCTAGCCATGTTTTACTACTTCAGTGGCCTGATTGAAGTTAATGAGGCTCATTACACTGCAAATCTTTGTGTAGATAATGTGACATGTGGCGATTTATTCCACGGAACTCTTGCAGAGGGGATGCTAGACCCTCATTCACAGTATGAGATTCTGCTCTCTATTCTCAGTTGCGACGTCGCTCAGGCTGCAAAAGCATAGACGGTACCTGCGATGCTCGACGTCTATACTGAGAATAGTAAGCAAAATCAAACCAAGTGAATCAGGCGTAAGTCAGTAATGGCCACTGGTAACAATGACCGACATCTTGTATCTACTGTTTACACCAAGCCTACTTATTCCAAGCAGCATTCAAACCTAAAATATTTTTTAGGGCTGCACTTGTCCCACTATTTGATCTACAGGTTGCTGTCGTTTGAATGAGCAGACAACAGTTTTAATTATAAGATGGCCGTTTGAACGTGAAGAAGCACTGAACGTGGTCCGTTGGGTTCTGGTCAACTTGACGGTTTTCCCGTATTCATGTTGGAGCAAAAATAAATCTGACGGCCACGAGTATCCGTGAATTAAACCCAAAGTGCTTCCCGCCCAAGCAGTCGTGGTCTGACAGTGTCTGGTTTTCCCTTTTCACGGCACCTATCCACATTCTCGGGCGAACCGAGCAGGCAGAAAACACATGAAAACTGATCTTCACACATTTCCCGACCAGTCGTGGCGTTTTAATGAGAAGGCAGGTTTTAATCTGGTTTGTTTCAAAACAACACATGAATGCTCGCCCCGCATGGCGATTTCCGCCCACACCCTAGACCGGAAGTGCACCCAAGCGCCACCACCAACGCTGCTTGCACGAACAGTACCCCTCCCTCTGCCCTCACGATTTGTCCTATGACGCACCAGACGGCTGCTATGGTAACTGCAGTTTATGAAATATGTATGTTTTGAATCGCAGTGTCTAGATGACGTTCCACCGTGCTCTATGGAACGCACAGTTTTGAAACGAAAATCTAGATGGCGCTTCAAACGATGGAAGGCGGTCTTAAGTGAGTGAGGGGGTGCCCCCTTCCGCGGGAGTTCCACAACTGAGGTAATCTAGTGACGTTGCCACCACCGCGGTGTGACGTAACAGAGTTCAATTGTGTATTTTCTTATATGTGCCTCCTTTTTGTTGCGTTCCTCAGCAGCTCAGGCAATTATGTTTTACTCTGTTGCAAACTGTTCCAACTTCTCGGGAAGTTGGAAAAGCGTTTTTTGCGGTTTCGGATAAAGCTTCAGACAACTGGCAACAACGATTTCAAGAACCGAGATGGCTGAAGTACAGTGTTCTAGAAGGGGGTAGTGGCAAATGCGGCGCGTCCTCCGTGAGGCCTTCAAGGCGGATGCCGCTGCGTGGCGCTGGCGTAGTTTTCACGAGCAGTAGCGCTGGCAAGAGGGGGCGTCGTGTACTGACTCGCGGTCCTATCTCGTGATGTTTTTATTACAGCACACCATTTTATCAGCTCTGCGGTAGTCAGACTGAACGAAAGAGTGTTTTAAATGCTTGGAAGGTGTCATGCAGTGGCGATATGTTTCTTTGCGTTCAACACGACGCAAGTGGCAAGCTTGAAGCACCACACCTATTCCGCTACAACAATAATAAACCATACGCGAATGATCAGTCAGCTCAGTCTCCACCCGAATATAACTTGAGAATCTGGTAAGGTGCAGATTCAGAACCGGATGTAATATGAGTTATGAGCAATGTCCGGACATTTTTGATGAAAAAATGGCCCGCTCCTAGAAGCAGATGCCATTCACGCTCGTGCAATTTTGATTGTTATACTCTCAGTTATGAAATTGGATTCCAACGGCTAGCTTTCCATAACGAAATAGATTGACGGTTCGGCGATGAGTATTTTATTATTGTGGCGAGGAAAACACTGTTAATATTTCTCCTCGGTTTATTTCTGTCCAAAAAAATTAAAACTACTGATCCAGCAAAATTATTCTACTGTCATGTTTTTTATTGGCGGACTAGCTTGCAAGTTTGGGAGAGAAATTCAAGCTATGCCCGAGTTCAGGCACGTATCCAGGGGGTGGCCCATGGGCGCCCCCCCCCCCCGAAATCTTCAATTTTGCTGGGACCTCCTCTCCCCTCCTCATACAACATTTTGTCATGGGCGGGCCCCCCCCCCCCCCCCCCGAAACAAAATCCTGGCTACGTGCCTGCCCGAGTTGCTTAATTAAGTCCAGACGCAGCCGATGCCTGAGCAGGGTTTGCAATGCATGAGTGCGCGTGCTCGGCAGCGTCTGGACTTAATGCGCCCGTCGTTGGCTAAATCACATTCAAAACCAATTTTCTGTTTTTGTTGCCTTTCCGCAAAGCCTGTGCATGCGCAGAGCGGCCACATGCTTTGTGCGACAGCTCACGGCGGCCAAATTAAAAACCAAATTTGACGTTCGTGTAGAGAGTTCCACGTGCTCCGCTCCGAGCTGTGGTGCGCTATCACAGTCGGCCACCGATTCCCCACGTTAGCAAAAATAATTGGTCGGTGCATAGGTTTCCGTAAAACAACGGCCGCGACTGAAGAAACGTCCACAGGCTCCTGCCGCATGACGATGTCGGGTGCTCAACAAGCGTATGCCGGCAGAGGCAGATGTGCAGCACCCGCGCAACCGTCTCCGAGGCGCATACGCGCGAGAGAGTCGCGTGAACTGCCGGTGCCGCAGAGCACGCGAGCTCGGCCGCTGTTGTGGGTGATTAGCGAAGATTTTGGCAAATACTTTATGATTTTGGAATCACGGCTGCTGATGCGGCGTCTATCGCCGTTGCAATCAGACAGGAGCGCGTCGTGTTGACCAGTGTGGAACCGGAACTAAACCGAACCGAAATCCTGAACCGAACCGTTATTTTTAGCCAAACCGGAACTGAACCGAACCGGAATATTTGCCGCCATCTTGGAACTAAACCGGCAAAAATATAACGGTAAACGGTTCAAGGTATTTTTTTTTGTTAGTACTAAAAAATAATATCCGAGAATAAAAAATTGGCAGCTGTGTTTCTATGTATTGATCAAATCGTCGTACAGATTTGCATTGTATGAGCAACTGTGGGTTTTCGTGGTGCTTTTGTATCGTGCGAGCGAAAGCAAAGCTGGAAGCGCGAGCACGAAAGCTCCGTGCGTTCAGGCTTTGCTCGAGCGCGCGAGCTGGGGAGAAACGCAAAAAGCGCTGGTCTCGCGCTTCTAGCTTTGCCTTCGCTCACAGATAAAGTGAAACGAAGTATATGATTAATCATCTGTCACGTGTTCACGTGACGTCAAGATCTTGAGACATACTGTCAAGTAATGTCACGTCACGTAGTCCCGTAGCCAGGGGCGGATGCAGGAATTTCCTGAGGGGGGGGGGGCGGGTCAGGTGTTGGTCAGCGTACCATTTGTTTAGGAACCCCTCCCCCTCTTCCTCGTTTCACGCCCTAAATTTTACACATGCAGAAATTAAGAGGGGGGTCAGGACATCCGGACCCCCCTCTAAATCCGCCCCTGCCTGTAGCGTAGTATCGTGACTCACTGCGTCAAGTCGGTTTAAATTGAGAACGTCACTAGATTCATTAGCGTTGTTGACACCGTGGCGTCACATAATATCACGAATTCGCACAGCGAGTCACGTACACCATGACGTACTCGATTGTCATGAGCCCAAGCTCTCAGTGCTCTGGGTTCAACGACAATCGGCATCGCCAAACATTCGGATAATGACTCGTGTTCAATCAAAGATGAGAATATCCGAACTCTAACAATGTCTGAAGCTCATCCCATGCTTTATGTTTTGCCAACTCCAGCGCATGACTATGATGAACACTGACGATATACAGGGTATTTCACGAAAGGTGGACAAGTTTGATATTACGAAAACGATGCGTCGCAACAAAAAAGGCTTGTGTCGTTTTGTTCCTGGGCCAGGGCCTAATTAGGAAAATTATTAAAGTCCGGGATAATTAGATTGTTAAATATTTTTGCGTAGTTAACTTTTTAATATTGGGTTTAAGGTCATGGTTTCAATTAGAAAATTGCTCAGCAACATCAAAAAGCCCTAAATCAACAAATTGCAGAATGATAGAAGGCACGTGAAGCACTTTACGGCTTTCTGAAACACCGCACGAATTCGACGGGTTTTAAGTTTCGGTTTCCTATCGGAGCGCATCTCGGCCCCGGCGGCACTGCACGCCAGGAGAAATAGTGCAACCAGCCTCTGCTGCGTTGTCATCGCGTGACGCAGCAGAGGTTGGTTGCACTATTTCTCCGCGGGGCGCGGTGCCGCCGGGGTCGAGATGCGCTCCGATAGGAAACCGAAACTTAAAAACCTGTCGAATTCGCGTGGTTTTTCAGAAAGCCGTAAAGTGCTTCACATGCCTTCTATCGATCTGCAATTTGTTGATTGAGGGTTTTTCAATGATGCTGAGCAATTTTATAATTGAAACCATGCCCTTAAACCCAATATTAAAAAAGTTAATTACGCAAAAATAATTAACAATCTAATTATGCCGGACTTTAATGATATTCCTAAATAGGCCCCTGGCCCAGGACCAAAACGACACAAGCCTTTTTTTTGTTGCGACGCTTAGCTTTTGCAATATGGAATTTGTCCACCTTTCGTGAAACACCCTGTATAGTTAGCGCCAGATCATATGGCCAGTTGTTCTAAATGCGAGTTGAGGATTGAAAAGCTGTTTCTCTCCTTTATTTTTCCTGCGTCTGCCACTGCGTGGAGAGGAAAACTAATTTCCGACGTTTTTATCCTCGATAGATATGCATAATTGATTTGGGAGAGCCTTAAACACATTTCTTACCTTGAAGCAGGTTTAGATAATTATGTGTTCCTGGCACATATATAACTTCTAAACCATATAGAAGTATGTTACTGCTTCTTTTATGTGATAGCAATGTTACGTGTCTGTGGGCTGAACAAAAACAAAGTACACAGCGGCGCGAGTGGTGGAACCATGACGATTACGCACGCAGACCGTCAGAAAGATATCAATTAAGTAGCTGCCATGTTCAGTAGAGCATGAAACACTACTTTTTCTTATTTCACAAAAAAAATCATCACTTAGCAAAGGTGATGCTTATTTGCAAATTGAATTGACCAGCATCTTGTCAAGAACGAACCCCGACAGTATATGCCAGTTTATGCTGTAAAGAAAATGTTAACTTGAGTATGCGCTATTTTTGGGGCCAGATGCGATCTGAGTATGAATGTGCGTATAAATTAGAGTGAACAATTTTGATCCGTCCTTTCTGCGTGATTCTTCGTCTGCATCACGGTGCTGAGCGTAAACAATGTTGGTTAGGAAAACAAGCGTTGTGATTGCTGCTCAGTGCGCGTTACTCTTCTATAAAAGGTAGACCGAAAGAGCTTGTCATAAAGCTTGCATGACATTTTGAAAATGTTAGGGCTCTTTACCTCAGTTGTGTCGTCATCTTATGCCGGGTGATTTTAGAGCGCAGCTCTTAGGCGCCCGTTTCCGGCTTGAGCGGCGTCGCCGTAACCGTAAGGTCACGTGACCCCCGAGGTCACGTGACCTCCCCAGGTCACGTGACCCCCAGGCCATGTGGCCCCCAGGTCACGTGACTCCCGAAGTCACGTGACCCCCAGGTCACGTGACCTCCCCGAGGCCACGTGACTCCCGAGGTCACGTGATTCCCCCCGTGCCTTCCCCTCCTCCTCAAGAGCTGCGCTCTAATTCGGCGTTACAGGGAGTTGTAAACGGCTTTCATTTTTTTTATTCGAACAGATTTATTACGAAAAGATCCGTAAAAGACGCACTAATACGGTTTGTGCAGGTGAGTTATATGGCCAGGGGGACATTATGTGGGTGGCTAATCTTTTCGATAAGTTGGCTAATTGATTAAAATTCGTTAATTAACTTTTAATCAGTAAACTAGACATATGATTCCAATTATAAACTTAAAGAGCGTCAATTAGAAACTTAAAGAGCGTCATCGAAAACCACCAAATCAACTCTTTTTAGAACGACTTGAAGCTCGTGGGAAACTCGGGGGCGCGCCAAAGCTACCACTCGTGAAGCAGGCGCAGAACTAGCAGCGGCGGAACGCGGATGATTAGATCATTATCGCGTTCCGCCACTGCTACCTCCCTCCCTCCTCCTCCTCAAGAGCTGTGCTCCAATTCGGCATTACAAAAAATTGCAAACGTCTTCAATTTTTTTTTCCGAGATAACATTGAATTTTTGTCGTTTAGGCCACATTTGGTTTATTCCCTCCATCCGTTTGGCGGTTTGTTTTGCGACCATGTGGAAACACTAAGGAGCACTCAAACAACTGTAAATCAGGATGCCATGTGGGCTCTGCTAAAGGCATCAGGTCTAGACATGAAATTAGTAAGATTTTTACAAGAGGTGTACAGAAAGAACACGGTAACTATAACATGGGAGCATGACAACATGGGGCAAGCAGCAATAAAGCGGGGGCTTAGGCAGGGATGTCCGCTGTCACCTCTGCTCTTCAGGATATACTTAACAGGAATGGAACAAAGACTAGAACAAAGTCAAAAAGGCTTCGATCTAACTGATATGGAGGGAGGGGAATGGGTGAAGCAGAAAATACCAGGTCTGGATGCAGACGATATTGTGCTATTGGCGGACAGCCGTGAAGAGTTACAGAAGTTGGTAAGAATCTGTGGCGAGGAAGGGGATGCTCTTGACCTGAATTTCAGTGGGACAAAATCGGGAGTATTGATGTTTAACGACAGGAAGGGAGATACAATAAAATTACAGAACATAGAGACAGATATGGTGGACAAGTACAAGTACCTTGGAGTATGGATTAATAAGGAAAGAAACACCTAGAGGAGCATGAGAGGCATGTAATCAAGAAAGGCAAAAGAAATTCGGCCATTAAGAAACGGAACTTTAATCGATACGAATTGGTGAGTAGGGTATGGAAAGGAGTGGTGGTACCGGGTTTGATTTTCGGCATTGCAGTCTTGTGCATGAAGTCAGAGATCCAGTCGATCTTAGAAGTAAGCCAAAGGAGTGTAGGCAGGTTAGCTTTAGGGGTTTACGGAAACACACCAAACGAAGGAGGACAGGGATCCGGGCTGGTCATCTTTCGAAAGCAGAGAAGCAACATGTAAATAAAATTTTGATCAGAGACCAACTGATATGGAATACACGAGGTGGGCGACAAAGGTATACAGGTTTCTGTAGATGAGAAACATGAACACAAAATGGACGAAACGAACTCGGAAGCTGGGAATTAAATTCTTACAGACAGGTAGGGGAACGGAACAAATGGGGTCAGTGAAAAAGAAAATTAAGGAGGTGGAAAAAGAGATGTAGTGAAAAGAATGCAGGGCAAATAGATCGCATGAGCAAGAAATAAGGAAAGAAACATTGTTTGATAATTAGCGGGGAAGCTCCTTACCATTCGAGGCTAGGACGAGAGTTCTGAGAACAAAGACATATAGGGCTAAATTTGAAGATGTAGATACAATATGCAATATATATAAAATGGGGAATGATGGAACATCTGATTATAACGTGCGAGGGGCTTAGTCCTACCCTTCCTTCTGGGCCAACAGATGTCACGGGGCCATGGGCTTCGGTGGAGGCGGTGGAGGGGTGAACTATAAGCGAGTGGAGGTGACGAAGAGGAGGTTAGAGGATTGATGGAAGCAGACCAGGGAAAACTGAGATAGATTAAAGTAACTGGCACAACTGAGGACAGGTAGGACAGAAGAAAATTTGGGACTCCCCCGCGTGGCTCCGGCCCGAAGTCTCAACCCTGTCTCCCAGTGGGTCTGGTTTTGGTGTACGTGCCTCTATATGGGTTGACCAGAAGAAAATTGGCGACTCCCTCTCCTAGGGGTCAAGGCGGTTGTGCGTTTTTTTTTCTTATTCCTTTGTTTTGCCCGATCCCCCAAAGGTCAGCATGGTGGTTGCAGATATACAACCACCACCGGCCCGGTGATGGTTGCAGAAACACAGTGGGAAGGAAATTGAAGGGAAAATGTGAGGAAGTATGAAGATAGTGTAGGCTAGGTGGCGCAAGCTACCACCCGATACAAAGGGTACAGCCGCTAACATCCATCCATCTACTTTCGTCGGCAAAATCAGTTTTCATCGCCGCCGTGAAAACTATGGAGGAAGGGACCTGTCAACTCGAAGCTTCTGAGAGCGCCGCTGTGCCTTCTCGGAAAAGGAATCTTGAGTCCAAGAAGTACTGCGTTGTCTGAAGATACAGACACCATGTCGAAGATACAGACTTACCATGACTAAAAATATGTCGTGAAGTGCCTTGCACGAAATGGTGCTTACTATGTGTTCTGTGCCATATATTCGAGTTCGAGAGCCCTAGCTTGTGTTACAGCTTTTGTTTTGGACTGACTATTATAAGAAACACTGAAGAAGTCATTTAAGCAGTACCATGTTCTGATGTTCTGAGTAACATCTAAGGCGAAGAAAAGGTTTAATTTTCCATTTTGAATCTCCCGGTAAAACTTTCCCTCACCAAATTTGCTTCGACCACTCTCTTGGCCCGATAAACTCATTTTTGCGAAACGTACGCGAAGCGTAAAGGCTACGTAATATATCTCTCATCGTAAAAATGGAACTGATGCAGAAAACAACGAATATTTGGTGCTATTATATAATTATTTGGGCAAGAAAGGTAAATTTCGTCAGAAAAGGGGAAATTTCAGGCATTCGCAAGGGAAATTCTGACTTCCCGTGTTGGCAACCTGAGGCGGCGATCTGTCTGACGTCACTTCCGTGTCCAAGTTTTTGTGACATCGACCTTCCTTACTTTGCACCCCCTTCCAAGCGCAAAGAAAAACGTAATTCTACGTCAAAAAGAAGAAGAAAGCAAAAAGGAAAGAAATAGAAAATGACGCTTGAGTCGGTCTGCCTTTGAGGTGCGCAAAAGCAGGTGACAGATTCAGTCTGGTGGACCCGATGGCACGTTGGCTCTTCGAAAAGGCTTCAAAAATTGGTTTCTTAATTGCGCGTAGGTGAAATTAGACGTTGCATTTTTTAAAAGAAGAAGAAAATAGATGGTGCTATTGAGATTTTGACAGCCTCGAAATGGCGCCGGCTACTACAAATTTTTTAAATGAAAAGTGTCATGAGTTTGTGCCGTCACGGCATGCTTGCCATGAGACACTAAAAGCAGCGTGCTCTTTGGCCTCGCACATTCAACATTCGACAGGAAGAACACTAATGGAGCAGAAATGCTATAAGCAGCACCTCTGAATATGTTTTGAAGTGCACTACATATGTAAATACAGTAAAGTCCATTTTTTCTTTCAATTTCCATCATGTTTTTTTTTAATTATAATAAACAGTATTGTGGCCCACAATTCGATTTCATGACTTCGCAAAAGAAAGGCTTAGCAGGGGAGCTCATGCTTTACAATAATGCGCCTACGGGCAAAGTAGTTTTATTTGAAAAAAAAAACAGATTTAAATTACGCCTTTTAAGTGCGCGAGTTGTTATCTCAGTTTTTTTAGAACACTCCAGCGATATCTTTTATGGTCGCTGATTTGCCTCAAAAATTGGCTCAACACACCGATAGACACAGCAGTACCAATCCCTCAAGTATTGTGTGAAAAAAAAAGAAGATTCCTGAAGTTATTGAATTTTATTAGACCGAGAGCCCCTCCTGGCAACACTGAACTGTGACGACAGAAATGGTTCGAAGTGTGCAGTAAACCACGTTCCGAAGTGATTACAAGACGTTTGATGGTGGGAAAAGAATGCTTGGAAGCTCATTCACGGAGAAGCACGAGAAAACGTTCGACATACCCAGCGTGTTCAGAAATAGGCTGAACATGATCCCCAACATCCGTAAATGACAATAGCACGTTTGTATTTTGAGCCTGACGGCTGTATTTTTCGTTAAAAACGGCCCACTTTGGCAAGCGTTTGGACTTTGGAGAGCAGCCAGCGGAGGGCACGTGACATCCGGCGCAATCGTGACGTAGATTGCCTCGGGACGAGCAGAACTGCGGCGAGGCTGACGTCAACACGATATCCTAGCCGTTCCAGCCACCGAAGTGGCCGAAGCACGTCAGCGATCGGGCCACCGCAACTTACCCCAAAGCTGCTTTTGTACGAATTTTGAGTGACGGGTTAATCTGTGGTGACAGAAAGACGTTTGCCGGTTTAAAAACAAACAAATCTTTATCACCACAATTATTAAAGAAAAAGAAGAGAAGCTGCTAAAAATCCATCCTGCTGCCGCCGTGATCCCAGCCAGTCTCGCCGTTCGGTCAGGGCTCGTGATCTGTCTCTGGTACGCGCCACTGCGTGCGTCACGCGGCGTTGGATCACTGTCACGCGTCTTGGCGTGGCAGGCATCCCTGTAGTTATCGCCTGTCCACTACAAGGGCTCCCCCCTAGAGGAGTCTCTAGGGTGATGTTTTGTCCAAGAGACGGAGCGATTTTTCTTGCACTGGGCGGTTTTTAGAGGTGGTGCCGAGTGTGGGGCAGAGGAGGGCCAACATAGAGGCTGGACGCTTGAAGCATGTGTTGGCTCAAGGTGGGCAGGTTTAAGACGGTCGATGGAGATGGTGTCTCGCCGCCCGTTTAAGTCTAACAGAAAGAACTTCTCTCGTCTGTCCAGCACCTTGAAGGGACCGTCGTAGGGTTGGTCGAGCGGTTTCTTGACTGCGTCTCGACGTACGAAAACATGTGTGGCCGAGGTTAATTCGTCGCACACATACGTCGGGTGGCGGTCGTGGTGTCTTGTTGGTGTGGCACGAAGGTTCCGCATCACTTCTCGAAGCTGTGTGACATAGCTGAGAGGATCGGGCACGGTGGAAATAAGCGGAGCGGCAATCATTTCAGCTGGGAGGCGAAGCGTCTGTCCGTAGACTAGGTCTGCGGCAGTGCATCCGATGTCTGTCTTGAGGGTGGTGCGCAGGCCTAGTAGTACGATAGGAAGCAGTCTGGCCCAGTTGTTAGGGTCGTTGTGTGCTTTTAGCGCGGCCTTTAATGTTCGGTGGAACCTTTCCACGAGGCCGTTAGCAGCGGGATGGTACGCTGTGGTACGAATGCGAGATGTTCCGACGAGTACCATGAGCTCCTGAAACAGCCTCGATTCGAACTGTGCGCCTCGATCGGTAGATATAGTTGATGGAACGCCGAAACGCGATATCCAGCCGTCGACTAGGGTCTTCACAATTGTTGTCGCGCAGATGTCTGCGATTGGGAAAGCCTCTGGCCAACGCGTGAATCTGTCTATGCACGTGAGCATGTATCTGGCCCCTTGCGATGGTGGCAAAGGACCTACAATGTCCAGGTGAATGTTGTCGAAACGAGCGGTGGCTGTCTTCATTGGAGCGAAAGGTGCAAGGGTATGTCGTTGAACCTTGGAACGCTGACAAAGAAGACAAGTACGTGCCCACGCGCGCACATCTTTGTTCATTCCCTGCCAAACAAAGCGTTGAGCGATGAGATGTTGAGTCGCTCGGATGCCGGGATGAGAAAGGCTGTGCAGCGAGTTGAAAATGAGCCGCCGGAAAATGGGCGGTACCACTGGTCGAGGTGTACCTGTGGACATGTCGCAGATGACCGTTGTATCGCAGCCTGGGAGCAACACGTCGCGTAGATCAAGGTTGCTGGACGCGGAACGTAGTCTCAGGATCTGCTGGTCGCCCTGCTGAGCTGCTGCTAGAGCAGCGAAATCTACAGCGTTGGGGATTGCTTTGCAACAAGTGATCCGAGACAGTGCATCAGCAGGGGAGTTGTCGGTGCCCTTGATGTGGCGGATGTCACTTGTGAATTCTGCGATGAACGAAAGATGCCGACTTTCCCTGGAGGAGAGGTGGCTGTGTGTTGATTGGATCGCGAAAGTGATCGGCTTGTGGTCGGTAAGGACGTGAAATTCCTGACCCTCTAGGTCAGGGGTCTCAAACACGCGGCCCGCGGGCCGCATGCGGCCCGCGACTCTCTGGGATGCGGCCCGCAAGCCTCCCGCTGATTCAAGCCCCCGTTCCAAAGCCTCGAGCTCCATTAATAATAGTTCCATATTGTCGATCCATTTTCGTTTGAAAAAGAGCTCTGCTCATTTAAAATGTTCACACACTTTTTATTATTCTGTTTTTTTTTTTTGGACGGAGTACTACTTCGCCTAAATATTTGCTTCTCGGCCCTTTCTCTTGTGAATCAACCGGAACGGCACTACCCTTACTAGGCAACAAGTGCGAGCTCTTTGCTCAGGGATGCACTTCGGCTGCACAATCTCTTGCTCAGCATGAGCAACTGCCGAAGACAAATCTATGAGTTCGGACTTCTAGCTGACAGAAATACATTTAAAATGGAAATATTTTCTTATAATGCTGCTATAATAATCCCGAGGAAAAAAAAACAAAAAAACGTCCATATGAAGATATTTTTATTTTTTTATGCCTGTTGAGCCCAGTGATTTGTGCGACGGGTCAAGCACGTTGTGCTTATTCTCGATCTATTAAAAACTGCCAGTACGTTCGTATTTTAAATCTTCTTATAACATCAGACGTGGGCCCAATGTAGTCATATATGCAAGTGAAAGCTAAAGATGGCAAAACGGTGAGCTTACAAAGCGTAGCATTCCTTCTCTAGAAACTCTGTGGGGTGTTACTGGGCCAATCGACGTTTGCACCGTGAAACAACATTGCTGTTTGTTTATATTTTTGTCCCAAAATAGCAAAACATTGCCCCGAAAAGACGAGCGCCAACGGAGAGGGGGGGGGGGGGGGGGGGCTTGCCCTTGGCTGTCGTCCTTTTAGGCGTGAGCAATCTGGCCCTCACACTCGAATGAGTTTGAGACCCCTGCTCTAGGTAGTGTCGAAAATGCTTGATGGTGAGGTAGATACCTAGGAGTTCTCGACTGAAGATACTGTAGCGGGACTCCGCTGGCGAAAGCTTCTTGGAAAATAATCCTAGAGGTTGCCAGTGTCCACCAACAAGCTGCTGAAGCACTCCGCCGACAGCGACATCTGAGGCGTCTGTCATCACACAGAGAGGCGCACCAGTTAGCGGATGCGCTAATAGTGCAGCTTCTGCGAGCGACGACTTGATCGCCCCGAACGCTTCCGCTGCTTCTGGAGACCATGGTAGAGGTGAAGAGTCGCGCTGATTTCCCTTCAGGAGATCGGTCAGGGGCAACAGAACAGCTGCACAGTGTGGTAGAAAACGCCGGTAAAAATTCACAAGTCCGAGGAATTCTCGAAGCTTCCTGCGCGACGTTGGTGTGGGGAACTTTGTGACCGCGTCGACTTTTGATGGAAGTGGGCGGATGCCGTTGGAGTCGACGTGGTGGCCTAGAAAATCCAGTTCGGAAACTCCAAACTCACATTTGGCCTTGTTGATAATGAGCCCATATTGAGCCAGGCGCTGGAACAGGATCTCTAGGTGTTCAAGATGTTGCTCGGCATCAGCGCTGGACACCAGGATATCGTCGACATATGCGAAACAAAATGTCAGCCCACGGGTGACGCTGTCGACGAATCGCTGAAATGTCTGTGCCGCGTTACGAAGGCCGAATGGCATCCTGACATACTCGAAGAGGCCAAACGGAGTGATGATAGCCGTCTTTGGTATGCTGGATGTTTCCACGGGGATCTGGTGGTAAGCTTTGACTAGATCGATTTTTGAAAATATTGTTGTCCCTTCCAACGATGCGGTGAAATCCGTGATGTGTGGTAGGGGATAGCGGTCTGGAACGGTGGAGTTGTTCAGCGCGCGGTAGTCGCCGCAAGGCCGCCAATCCCCTGGGGATTTCTTCTGCACCATGTGGAGGGGGACGCCCATGGACTTGACGAAGGCCTGATAATGCCGAGCTCAAGCATATGCTCGAACTCAGCCTTTGCGATTTTTAACCGATCTTCCAGGAGTCTTCGAGGTCGAGCATAAGTGGGAGGTCCGGTCGTGACGATGTGATGAGTGACGTCATGTTCCACTGGCTGCAAGAAGTTGGCAGGACGTGTGAGTGTAGGGAACCTTTGAAGCAGATCTTCAAACTTTGTGGCGGGTGGAGTGCAACGTTGCGGGATGGATGATGTGGATTCTATGCCTTGGACTTTGAAGTTGGTCGTTGAATCCACAAGGCGCAGTCGCTGCATGTCCACTAAGAGTTTGAAGTGATGAAGGAAATCTGCCCCTAGGATTGGATGCGTCACGTCAGCCACCAGGAACACCCATCTCAGAGGTCGTCGCAAGCCGATGTTTAGTGTGAGTGCTCGTTCACCGTAGGTGGCAATGGCAGACTTGTTCGCCGCTTGCAAAGTGACGTTGGAGCGCTCTGGCTTGCTTGAGATGGACGTCACTGGTAGGATGCTAACCTCGGCGCCGGTGTCGACTAGGAACCGAAGACCAGAATTCTTGTCTGATATGAAAAAGAGACGGCTGGCTTCGGAACCGGCACCACTCGCCGCCTCTAGTGGTGGGTCTGGGCGTTTTCCGAGGCCGTGCATGGTGGAACGCACTTTTTGGCTTGCGCACCGAAAGTGCGATGGTACCAGCACGTACCTTGGTTGGGCGAGGGAGAACGATGCCGACGTTGTTGAGAAGTCGATCTGTGACGTCGGCGCGTTGGAATGCGGGTGGTGAGGGCAGCGATCTGAGCTGACAGGCGTCCAATCTCACGATGAAATTCCTCCCTAAGGACGCTGACGTCGGCTGTGGCGGTTGTCACGCCAGCAGGTGAAGTCGTGGACGGTAGTGGTCCGGTCTGACCTTGGACCTGTGCAATGGTGGGCACAGCGACTTCTATGACGGAGTCTGCGAGCTTTGCTAGTTCTTCAAGGTCAAGTCCAGACGCACACGTCAGGACCATGCGGACGTTAGTCGGTAGCCTCTGAAGGAAAAGCTCCCGAAGCAACGCGACGTCGAAGGTAGGCGCCTTCTCACCCAGAAGTTGTTGTAGGCGCCGCAGCAGCTGTGAAGGCTTGCGGTCGCCCAACTCCTCTGAAGTGAGGAGCTGCTGGAGTCGGCGCTGTTCCGACGACGTGGTCCTCCGTATGAGCTCCGCCTTGAGGGTGTCGTAAGGAGCGTGCGCAGGCGGTGTAAGGACCAGGTCCCTGATTTCCGCTGCGATATCTGGCGGAAGCGCTGCGATGATGTGGTGGAACCTCTGGACTTGTGAAGTGATCCGCCAGGTGGTGAACTGGCTCTCCACCTGGGCAAACCAGATCTGTGGGTCCGCCGTCCAGAATGGAGGCAGGCGGAGGTGGAGTGCTGACAGTTGACCCGCAGCGGGCTGCTCAGGAATAGACATGGCGAGGTAGGGTGGCTTGGATACCCTTGGCGCAGAAGATGAAGGTCTTCGGAGGTGGAGCGTTCTCCGGGTCACCAATTTGTGGCGACAGAAAGACGTTTGCCGGTTTAAAAACAAACAAATCTTTATCACCACAATTATTAACGAAAAAAAAAGGAGCTGCTAAAAATCCATCTTGCTGCCGCCGTGATCCCAGCCAGTCTCGTCGTTCGGTCAGGGCTCGTGATCTGTCCTGTACACGTTCTGGTACGCGCCACTGCGTGCGTCACGCGGCGTCGGATCACTGTCACGCGTCTTGGCGTGGCAGGCATCCCTGTAGTTATCGCCTGTCCACTGCAAATCCTCCATAATCTTGTGGAAGGACAGTAGCGACGCCTGGGACACACAAAAGAGAGTCCTGGTAAGGCAAGAGTTCGTCTTCCCTCTTCTCTCGTGGTGGCCGGAGGCAAGACAGGCATCGTCACTACCTGTCAAGGTTCCTAGACGGACATTACAAACGAGACTTTAGCGACATTCACCAGGTGCTTTTTTCTAATTAAATAATTTGTATTAAAATTCCTTTTCGTGTCCTTTTTAACTGGAGTTTAGTGTGCTTGATGTGATACCGCTCCCTTGAACACGAATAGACCAAGAAATATGCGCCGAAATGTCGTTGTAGTATCCTTCAAAGGGATACTACAACGAAATTTCGGCGCTTATTTTTTGGTCTATATGTCTTCAAAGGAGCAGTATCACATTGAGGCACACCAATATCCTGTTGAAAAAGTCACGAAAATGAATTTTAAAATGAATTAAATTATTAGCAAAGAGCACCTGGTGGATGTCGCTAACGCCTCGTTTGTAATGCCCGTCTAGGAACCTTGAGAGGTAGTGACGGTAACTGTCTCACCTCCGGCCACGACGAGAGAAGAGGGGAAGGAAAAACTCCCTTTTCCCGAGAATCCCTTTTGAGCGTCCCAGAAGTCGCCATTGTCCCTCTACAAGATTATAGAAGATTAACCCGTCACTCAAGAACCATACAAAAGGAGCCGCTTCGGTGGCTGGAATGACTAAGCCATCCTCTCGACGTCAGCCTCGCCGTAGCTTTGCTCGTCCTGAGACGAACTACGTCACGATTGCGTTGGATGTCACGTGGCCTCCGCTGGCTGTTCTCCGAGCGCTTGCCAGAGTTGGCCGTTTATAACGAAAAATACAGCCACCAGGCTCAAAATACAAACGTGCGATTGTCATTTACGGATATTGTGGATCATATTTAACCTATTTTGAACACGACGGGTATATTTAAAATTTCGTTGAAGTTTAAGACTACCTGCGCGACCTGAAAGTCTGACGATAATAATCCCTGGAGAAGGGGAACAATGTGGACAAAGGTCCCCCTTGTTTCTTTGCACAAAGGTCCCTTTAGTTCGCTTGAACCTTTGCATTATTATATTATCATCATGAAAGTTTGAACGATTTGGGACGTCACACCATCTGGAGAGCGCGCAGAAATTTGAACGTTAGTTTCGGCATAATTCTTATTTGCTGTTTTCTTCTCTCAATTGTTATTTCGAATTTCGAGACAATAAATAGCATACAGTGCAGGCTAAAGTCCGGGTATTCAGAAAATGCAGTTTCTGTGGGTAGTTTAAAAAACGGCCGGAGTAGCCCTCTAAGCGGCTTCGGTGAGTTCGTCGAAGGCCAACTCGTCGTACGTCAATGTGCTTAAAGGGGAACTCGTCCAAAGGGCAACCTGTCGAAGGGCAACTTGTCGTTCCTTGCTTTCTATCTTTTGCCGTCATATATATTTTGTTCTCTTTGTACCGAGTGCGTGCCAGCGCCCAAGTTACACAATTCTGTATAAAGAGCTTAGAGCTAAGAACTATTCAAGAGACTGCCCCCTGTAGAACACCATCACAATGGGAGAGCGGAAACTCCGAAGGGTCGTAAGTCACGCCATGCGTTTGTACAAAACCACTGAGATCCAGTCGAACCCTGACGCAGCACCCGGGTCAAATCTGTGTCTTCGTTTGATCTCACTGTGGTGGCTTCAAAAAATTCGAATACATAGGCGAAATAGGCTTTCACTATTCTTGGTGATGGATTTGTCCCCTCTGTTTTCAAGCTCCAAAATCATTGGTTTTGGAAGTTTTAGTTCTACACTTTCACCATCGTTGCATTACTCGCGAATGCTGACAGGAGCTCGTATTCCGTTGTTCTTGCCGCGTTGTTCGACGAGTCATGAGGCTGCATTTCACGTTTATCGCATTTGGTTCCCTCGTGTCTCCCTTTCTGTGTAGAGGTAATAAACTTGGATTCCTCATATATGATAGTGAGTCAAGTTCAGAGTAGCGCTAGAAGGCATTTGTCTTATTATTTTGGCTACACCGCTAAGGTTATAACATAGAATTTATCACATCAGTGCAGTTTAAAGGAAAGTTCAATGATTGACGGTCTCCACGCTCTGGCTCCCTTTGGTTTAATAGGAATGAGCTGCAACGTTTTAAAAATACTACAAGAGTAGATGCATTAGTGTATTTCATACTTTACACTTATTGATGCTCGTTTTCTATCCTTTACAAAGATATCGTGCAATCTATCCTGCGCTTCGTACCTTGCATTAACTTACTTTATGAAGTGTTTACAATCGGCACTACGAAAGCAGGTAAGTTCAGATCCGCGACTAGCACTTGTGAAATCTTGAATCTTGTTCGACGCACTTCGATAATATCGATCGCTATGCTCCGTTTCGTGATAACTTGGCGAACTGTGAGGCTAAGGCTCCCGCGGCCCAATAAGAGCGTTGGAGCGAGGCACGTAACACCACGTCACGGGAGCGTTTGTGTCGACCATAGAGTGTTGTCACGTGCCTTGCTCCGACGCTCTTATTGGGTCCCTGAGTTCCCAGCCTCCACAGTTGTGCGAGAGTCGGGAGTTGGGACGCAGGCTCTACCCTCTGTGCTGCATTTCAAAAGTCCTATCCGGATTTGTCATATTCGCTAGAACTTGGTCATGCACGGTGAGAAGAAAATAGCAAATAATATGACATACGGAGGGGAAGAGCTAGGCGTGAACTACACTTCCTCTGCTGCATACTGTATTTTACGCGAACAGGCCTTTTATATGCTTTCTCTCACCAAAATTTGAAATGAATACTCCAGATGTTACAACAACGTTTGCTTTTATTGATTCATACAAACAATATATACACCTGGTTTAAAAAGAAAACTTATACGATCAAACGGATAAGAAAAACACGTGCGATTCGGTCTATGGTACAAAAGACACTGCGTTGGTCAACGCCCGGCTAGACTGCGTACGCGTTTCTGCACGGAAAGCAAACTATGATAGGAAGATCGATCGAGAGCGAAAACAGCCAACTCTCGCTGAGCCGGGGGCCGCCGTGCGTCTCTACTTGAAATCCGGCGTGTGCAGAACATCGACTGCCGAACAAGCGTCCCTTCAGATTTGCAGACATGGCGAATTACGTAATCTAATTCGTCGAAGGTGACAACAGTTTTTGAATCGACTCTCGTGGACACACGCTTGGTCGACCTCTCGACCCCGGCGAGAGATCGCCAAGATGGCGCCGGTTAAACGAGGGTTAGCTGTCTTCGGATACAACGAGGCGGATACATAGCAACAGGTGGGATAGGGACCCAGCAATTCGTGGGCACTGATCATGCGCAGACGGCGCCTCGAGAACGAGACGCCTCGCTTCAGCGCATGTGCAGTGCCCACGCTGGTCACGTGGACAGGCAGCCGTAGCGCCAATGGAGAACTATGACGTCGAGGCTGCGAGCGGGTCTAGAATGAAGTGGGAGGAGGTGCTCTGCGTGCGCGTCGTCGTGGAAGACTTGAACTCTTGTCCCGGAAGTTCACGGGAGGTAGGACCCGTGCGTGAGGTCATCCGGTTCGGGCAGCTTGCAGACGCCACGGACGTTGCCGTTTGCGGCGAAGCACACCGCTGTGTCGGGACAGGCGCACGACTGGGCGCAGCCGTGTCCCATCGACGTCTTGGCCACGGGGCAGCCCAGAAGGGCGCCGCCCGCGCCGGGCGCCGGTGGTGCTGCGGCTGCCTGGGCGGTGGCCGCTGTTGGAGAAAAAAAAGGAGTATGAGTGAGGAGACATTTAAGCGGTATTCACACGAGGGAGAAATCCCGGGGAATGCTCGCCCGTCCGCGCATCACGCGACGAAAACGTCAGTGTATTTGCGATGCGGCTTTGTGACGTAATTAAACGACGAAGCTGAGGAAGGAATTGTGACCGCTGTCGACGTCGCGCGCATCCTCCGTGGATTTTCCACCTGTTCATACGTCATACGAAGGACGCGACGTTCGCTGCAGATAAAATGACAAAGGTATCTGCAAACACGATGATCGAAACACGTTTGCATTATACACGCTTCGGACATCTCTGCAGACGGTTTTTGTATGACCAATGGGAGGACCGTCATACATCCAAGAAACACGCGTCAGACAGTGTTTCCACACTGTCGTTTGTATTAGCAGTGTAACCGAAGCTTGACAAAACCGACAGCTATAGCCATGATAATAATGAAATTAATACAAAGGTGCAAGCGAGCTGGACAAAAATGACGAATATGATCCCTGGAGAAGGGGAACAAGGGGACAAAGGACAAACACAAATCTATAGCTATAGCCACTTCAGGCCATTCTGGCTCCACGACTTATCAAAATAAGCAAGTGTGTCGCCGATAGTCGTAGCCCGTACTGTGTTTCCCTGCATTAAATGAGCATCGGTGTACAATCAAAGTGTCTGACCGTACAAAAAGGACCACAACCTATATACGGGGCAGGTGACCGTAAACATAGATCTGTATAGATTACATGTTCTGGTCCCGGTCCTCGGCGTTCGTCAAAACAGCGTGTCGGTCTATAAGACCGACACGCTGTTTACAAACAAGCGGCTTTGCCCACACCCGGTGTGGGCACTGCGCATGCGCAGAAACCGATTCGCGTGAAGTGAAGCGTTTGCGCATGCGCGGTGCCGTCGACAGCGCCACCGCAGCGGCGTGACGTCAGGGCCGCGTTTTGGTCTATACGAGCCACGTGTAAGAAACTATTATTCGCAGATTAAATATTCTCAGGTGCTCTAACTTCTTCCCTGGTCTTCGCAGGTTCGCAACGCGAAACCTTGAAAATTCCTAGACACTGAGAAATTGGGTACACAGGGTGTTTTTTTCTTCACATAATTTACAGATTTGTTAAAAAAAAACAGCCGTGAAAGCTACACTTTTGCTGTTTTTACTGGTGGGTTATGCACCCAGGGGACACAATATAGGGGAGCTAATCTTCGCAATAAGGCAGATAATGAACTATAATTATTTAACTAAATTTTTAGTTAGTGGCAATGAACGTATAGTTCCAGTTAGAAACTTGCTCAGCGTCATCGAAAACAACTAAATCAGTCTTTTAAAACTGCTTGGTGGACGTGGGAAGCACGGCGGAGCGTTAAAGTTACCAATCGTGCAGCAGGATTAAGGCTATAGGTGCGATAAGGTGCCCGCGCCGCGGTGTTTCCTTCTCTTATCATCCGCATTTTTTCAAGCTGAGCCTCGTGCCTGTTCCACGGGTGGTAACTTGAGCGCACTACTGCTCTTCCCACACGCTGAAGGCCCGTTCACACACTTGCGACTCCTTAGAACCGAGCGCATTAAAACCTCTTAAGATCCCTTACGACGGGAGAACACACTGACACGCTGGCGCCATCTATGCGGTGACCCCGGAACTGCATTTAACTAGAGCGAAGGTTTGGCGGTATTTGCGAGGTCACATGTCCGTACTACTTACGAGGAACGTTCGTTTATAACATTGTCATAAGTTTTTCGACCAAAGAAACAATAATGCGTGAAAGAAATTGAAAATAAACGGGACCGCCCAGTGTTCCACTGCTACCCGATAGGTGGTGCCAGTGTATCCTCTCGTCGAAGGACATTTTAAGAGGTTTCAAAGAACTCGGTTCTAAGAAGTCGCAAGTGTGTGAACGGGCCTTTAAAGTCTTTCTGAAGGTTACTAATTTAGTGGTTTTCGATTACGCTCAGCAAGTTTCTAACTGGAACCCTGGGTTTATTATCACTAATTGGAAAGTTAATGAACTAATCCAGTTATTTATTTGAGTCATCATGACGATTATCCCCTATGTTATGCCCGCCTAACAGTACTGCATAACTCACCTACACAGACCAGGTTTGCTGCTGCAGCCTATTTTCGCGTCATTAGGAAAAGCGAAAGAGAAGCAGCTGTGAACAGCTCTTTGAGATCTTTTTCTTTAAAGGGTAACTGCAAAGAAAGAAAGGTGTTTTTGTTCTAAACAGCCTAATTGGGACAAGCATGTCCAAATACAAATCTTCCGCAAAAAAACAAATTTCTTCTAGCAATATTTACGACACAGGACGTAATTTAGTCAGAGTTACAAGTTGTCCACATTCAAAACTCTCGCTCTTTCGACGCGCGCGGAGTGATTGTTATACGTCACTCCGTGACGTATAGCAGCCACTACGTGACGTATATTACCAAGTTTGTGGCGCGCGATTTAAAACAACCAAAATAGCCGCAAACTAAAATCAGTCTCGGGCAATAAATATTGCTGTAAAAAAAACTTTGTTTTTGGCGGAAAAATATTTTGTGACATGCTTGTCCCAATTAGGCTGTTTAAAAATACACTGTTTTTTTCTTTGCAGTTACCCTTTAAGAAGTAGTGGACACGATCAGATAAAGGATCAATATGAAGATTCGGAAACATCAAATGCAAAACGTATACTCAATAAAAAAAAAAGCGCTTTGTTTGAGGAAAGGTATTAACTAATGAACGTCCGTACATCCGCAGGAGCACATCTGTGAAAGGTCTTCAGAGAGACTTCTTCCCGGTGGCGAGGACTCGAGATCAAGACCTTCCGTTTAGGACCATCGTCATCCGACCAACTCCTGGCAGATTTAGTCATTGACAGCCGGTCTTGCACTCGTTTCTCGAAAAAGAAGTAATCGATTACAATTACAATTACTCTGAGGTAAAAAAAAAGTGTTCGATTAGAACATTTGGCTACTTGATATAAAAAAGTAATTGGCCGTAATTTAAAAAAAAAGTAATCGTTACTTCTCTCGGATTACTACAGATTTTTGAAACGACAGATTTCTTTTTTTTTCTTTTCGCAAACTAATTTCTTTTTGTACTGTTTATTGTTGGATTAGAACCACCGAACTCTAAACTACTTATCTTCTTAATCCACCAATTGTTTATAAATAATTCGCCTCTCGGAAACTTATTTCGAGGATTCCTGGGCAGGAAACTTGCATAAAAAAAAGGGTGCTATGAGGCAGGGGAGGAAACAAATAGTAAGACTTACAAGTAATTTTATCCCTTTAAAAGAAATTGCATTACTCTTGCGGGTACTTTCTAATTAGCATTTTGAAATAATCACAAAATTACTCCCAAAAGTAATCATTACAAGTAGTTTGATTACTTGTAATAAGTATCGTATGGGTCTGTAATGACAGCTGAAGAACGCATGGCGGGCACTGTTTTTCTTGCGCTGTCACAGGCTGGCTGCATCGTCTGTTGTGCCACTTTTGGTCGGCGTTTCTTTTGTTTAAACTGTGTTGTTTTTGGTTTTACGCCCGCTACAATAAAGCTCGCAAAATGACGCTTTATCACGGATTTTGCCGCCTGGTTGATCGTCTCAAATGGCTTCTGCTATAGTTCCTTCCTAAAATTGGTTTGGACGCCCAAACGTTAAGGTTTATGAAAACGCGTAAAAAAGAAAAGGAAAAGCCTAGCACTAAGCAAACTTCCGCCTTGCGCTCGCTTTCTTTTTTCTCGATTTTACTGACTTTATGATAGCCATCTTTGTGCGATTTCATCTATATACTCCCCCTTTTTTATAATAAAAGAAAAAGACCAACGACAGAATTTTTTTGAAACTACGGCTTGTTCCATTTGCATTGTCGTTGATTATATTCCTCGGTGAATACCTACGTAAAAATCCCATCAACATAAAAAAAAAATTGTGCAAGCGATGCACGTTCTGAAGTTTGCCACGCGTTTTATTCACCGTGAGTGATGCGTGCAATGGGGACTTGTGCTGCATCGAGTCGTTCCCGGAGGAAACGGAGAATGGCGATACCGCAATGGCACGCGAGACGCTGGGCGTTTCGGAAAATAGATCGATCATATTTACCTTTTGATACATAGAAACCTGGTTTCATTCACGAAAGATTGCCTATGCATAAAGCCGTTGTCTCCAGTCTCGCTGCAGGTATTGGATCTGGGGCGTTTCCATATATGTAAAATGTTGATTTTTTTGCTTGACTATATAAGTTTGCTGTTTTCTGTTCTCGTTATTTTTTTTCAGCTATTTTCTGATTTTTTCACAGTTATTTATATTATTTATTTTCTGCTAGATTATTTTTTCTTTGTTTACAATGTTTCCTATCTGGAGGTCCGGGCTATGCACGGATTTGTTTTTCCTAGATCGTTCATTATCACGAGACGTGACGGATTTCGTAAATGACGGGGTATGTTAATGTTGATTTTTGCATGATACAAGCATTTTTGTAATGTACGCTAAAGGCTCACCTGGCGATAGTGTCTATGCAAATTACGGGAGGCAAATTGAAGCCGACAGCATCCAGTCCACTTTTGCGGTGCTCCTGTGCAATTCTATGGGAAATCGCGCGTGCATGTTGTCTCTTCGCCGGAAAATAACATGGAACACTTTTGTTATTTGGGTCATACCGAATAGTATGCACCTTTATTAACGTTGTAAGAGGGTAGTTGCTTCAGTTCGCTCATTTTTCTTTATCAGTGAACGATGTTTAACTTCGCTACATTTCAGGCCCAAACCTGCGTTCCACAGCGGGTGTGTAAAAAGAAGCGACGATTCTAATATTAGAGAGCGCACAAAACGTCGGCTGAAGAGAAAAGGGCAGTAGAACGAAGGAGCGCTTTTCAGCGCTCTTTCGTTCTACTGTCCTTTTCTCTTCCGACGACGTTTTGTGCGCTCTCTAATATTAGTGATATACCAACTAGATAAAATTACCACTTTACAACGATTCTAAGCAAAATAACAATCGAAAGGAATATAGAGTGTGTTCAAGGCTCGCCAGCATTCCGGTGACGCTTAAGTATTGCTAATATACCAGTCCTGCCACTATATGAAAATGACTTAGTCTTGCTTCTTTACGAGTGGTTAAGAACATCCCAAACGTAAAGAATTAAGTAGCTATAGGCGCTCTTTTTATTAATTTCTATGCCGGGCAGCTTTTGTGAGGCACTTGTTCTCAAAGATTTCGAGCATGCGGGTGATGTTTTGAACGTAGAACAAGCATGTTCGTAGAGCAGAAAGAATACATATTGAAAATCAGACTATATTACGTAGCCTTCAATTTATTTTTGTCGTACATGCACAGGAAGTTACTGATCCAGTGTTAGGGCGTAGTTCTTGCCGTCTCTCTTACTTTTCCAGATGTCCTTCGATCGTTCGTTTGGCATGTGTAGTGATCCCCTATGCTGAAAAGCGCTGACGTCGTGTTCGCGCTAGCAATGTCCGGCAGTTCACATAACTAAATGTACGAGGCCGTTTTAGCACCGTTTTTAATGCAATGAATTGGAAAGAAAAACGCCGTAACTGACCAATTATTTCGTCTGCCTGACTGACAACTGTTCCAAGCTACCTAGTACGTACGAATGATTCGGGATATTTTCTCTTATAATCGAGCGAAGGGAGAAAATGCACTCACTTCTTCCCATAGCAATGCATTATCGTAAACCAATTTTCGACTGGTTGCTGTCGGCTTCAATTTGCTTCAATTTGCTTCAATTTGAACCTCTAGCGTACATTATAGTAACTCTATGGTTCCAAGGGGCTTAGGGCTAACTCTTGTCCACCTATAAGGAGTATTCACTGGGCGCCATATTTGTGGGTGCTGTCTGGAGCGCATGCTCAGAACGAGCTCCCATTAATAGGCTGCTAAGACCGTCAATCTTGAGGGTGCGGAATGCACATTACAAAAGAACTGTCGAAGCTCGCCATCAGCAAGCGCTCAGCAGTCGCGCACACAGCTATGGCCGCCAGTGAATACTTCCTATACACCTTTGCAAGTGGGATCCCGTCTTAACCTCGAACCGCGCACCGCGCTCAGGCGGGCCTACTCTCCAGCCAGGACGCTCGCTGCTTATCGAACAATGTTGCCAAGCGTCTCTTGCCGAAGCATACACAACTGAGCGCAAGAATAAATTAAAAATATATATATTTATAAAACATGCAGGTGTTCTCTTCGACTGCAAAAAAGCACAAACAGTTAAATAAAATACGTAAACCAGCAACAAATCGAAAAACTAGAAAATATCTATACTTCGTTTCACTTTATCTGCGAGCGAAGCCAAAGCTATAAGCGCGAGACCAGCACTTATTGCGTTTCTCCCCAGCTCGCGCGCTCGAGCGAAGCCGGAACGTACGGAGCTTTCGTGCTCGCGCTTCCAGCTTTGCCTTCGCTCGCACATAAGGTGAAACGAAGCATAGAGTCTCAAAGCTTTCATCAGAAAGCGCCAGAAGCCGCATGGCCATTGCATCAACGATGGCTGCGCTCGCGGCAGCTCTTGCTTCCACGACATGCTGGAACAGAGGCTGCGATCGTTAAAAAGTCAGAGCTCTGCAACCCTTAAACATGACCCGTCCTACAATATTTGATGCTACGAATCTGAGTGGATACCTCCCCTGCGTTCCGAAACAGTAAGTGTGTCGCTAATCCAGGCCGTCGGCGACACAGCAGACGCCGCCATCTTGTCATTGCGCACCCCAGTGACGTGCCCCTGGCGCACCCCAGCATGGCGGAAACGTTAGGCGGCGCCAGCATCGCCCAAAATGGCGGCGCACGGGAGCCCTTCTTGCAAACGTGTATACTACCGCGAACATCAGGTTTGTTCATTATGAATAGAAGAACATGGGCCGGCTTGCTAGAAACAGCGTCTCAGCCGAGACTGGTGGAAAGAAAGCACCGCCAAAGTCAGTGCACGATCTGAGCGGGACTCAAACCGCGCGCCTCAAAGACACTCGCCTACCGCGCTTCACAAAGACACTCGCGCGACCCAGCCTTCTCAGTGCTTTCTTTCATCCAATCTCTGCCGAGGTGCTCTTCTAGCAAGCCGGCCCAGGTTTCTTTCTGGTTTTAATCACTGATACTCACGGTAGAAGCGGCAATGTAAGCAAGCACGCTCCGCAAAAGATATATAAAATACTCGGAGTAATTTGTGTTTTAATTTCATTCCGGATCTCGTTTATACCAATCTCGGCGGGCATTCGGCGCATGCGTGACGCCGCCGTAACTTTATAGTCTACAAGAGACAGAGCTACAGCGAGGTCGTCACGAGTGCAGAAAGACTTTAAGCGCAGTTACACTGCTCGCGCTTCATGCAGAAGACAGTGTTCGTTGCAAACACGATGACATAATTAGCTGCGTTCACGCCTGTTCCGAGCATGTTACCTCCATATACAGCGTGGGCGAAATGGATTGAGCGCACTTTAAACTGACCGCATAAATCGGTTTCTTAACTTATCACGCTGGGGTTTACTACAGAGGTGCTCGGAAGCTGGTGCATTTATTAATTGAGAGTATGAATACATGAACCTCCGGAGTCAAAAGAAAGCAAATAAAAAAACTGCTTTTGTTTATGGAAAAATTGTCGCTAAGCCTTTTATCTTAAACTCATCAGAGAATCGTCGTGGGCTATTCTGGCGCTTACTACGATTGAAAAATCTGTGAAATGGAAAGAAAACAGAGTTGGCTTACCTATTGTTCAGTTGATATAAGCACCACAGCAACATAATATATATATATATATATATATATATATATATATATATATATATATATATATATATATATATATATATATATATATATATATTTTAGTGCACACGTAACGTATAGGGAAAACAGTTTTTACTTACTCGGGCGAGACAACCTTTCCTCAATTTTAGCGAAAGCTTCCACCAACTTCAGGCACCTCTGTAGTAAATCCCAGCGCGATAAGTCAAGAAACCGATTTATGCGGTCAGTTTCAAGTGCGTTCAATCCATTTCGCCCACGCTGTACATATGTAGGCTTCTGGACGTCTCTGCAGAGAGTTCTCGTATGACCAGTGAGACCGTCATATAAAGCAGAAACACGGCCCAGACAGTGTGTCCCCAGACCGTCCTTTGCGTGGCGCATGGACAGTGTGACCGCGCGGCCCTCGATGCATCGCGGGAGCGGCGTCCAATAGACCGACTCTCTCCGGTGGACGCTGTTTTGCGTACCCATCGGACACTTGGAGCCAGACGGACTCGGAGATGGCTTGCTTTCGCTGCACATGTCCTTGGGTTCCTGGGGCTGCTGCTGCTTCGCCTTTTCTTTGACGGCCTGCTTCTGGGGTTCCTCCAGGTTCTCTAGGTGCTGTCGGGTCTCCTCGCGGGGTTCGTTCTTGGCCGCCTTCTCGGTCTTGGCGTTCTTGCCCTGGTACTTGGACTGCTTCTGCTGAAGAGACGCGCGAAAACATTCGACACCGTAAAGTCGCTTCCGTCGCCGTTACTGACGGGTGTATACCGCCACCTTTGTTCCGCGCAGCAGACATGTCTGTGCGAACGGTGTATAGTCGCCGGCAGTTCGAGAAACGCAATGCGCATCTTATTATGCTCATCGCAATTCTCGCTTCATGATTGGCCCTTGGACGTTCTTATAGGCTGATGCCGCAACCTGATTGGCTGCAGGGGCATAATGGGATGCTGCGGACTCGCCCACGCCCCGTGTTTCCCAAGCTGCTAGCGGCTGTATACGGCGAGCACGTGTTCTAAGACGCGTCTTTGGCGCATCGGAACGCCAAAGAGGGGCACGTCGATGAAAGGGCAACGTAGAGAACGCACGTGCGCGCTTTTGGGGGCAAACAAACGCACGCGGTGCGCGCAATGAGCGGACCAACTTGCGCGTCGTATAGCTTTTACATGACACCGTCGGCACATGGCATCATCAGGTAAGCGGTAACGACGGATTTCAGACAATTGTCAGCCACGTTTCTCTTCTTTTCTTTCTTTCTTTTTTTTTTTGCTTTGCGATAACATAATTTACGCAGTTTGCTTACGTTGAACACACATTTATCACAATGTCTTAGGAAGACATTTTTTTTGTATAAATAAATTATAAACGTAAACAGCCAAAATAAGTGAAACCAGGTTCGTCATGCAACAAAATCATGTATTCATGCCGAAATATATCTTTTGGGATATGATTCTTTTTTTATGTACGGTTTAAGAAGACAAGTATATGCTTAATATGCATCGTATATTGGGGAATCGTAGTAGACCGTTTCCGCAGCTCGCTAAGCACCCGGATAGCGCTCCGTAATCCCCCACAAGACCTTAAACTATGCAGACAAGGCTGGCGGCGGGCATGCGCAGGTGCGGCGTTTTCTTCCGGGATACCGTAGCGGGTGAGAAAAACGGTCTACTACAATTCCCTATTGTTCATGTCCACGTACCGCGTAAACTCGAAAATAGCGCGTGCGTTGTTCCCTTCGTCATTAACTGCCTTTATTAGGTACACTTTTGGAACAACAGATGTTATTTATTTGCTTATGGCCTTACGTCATACAGCAAGTTCTTAATGTTACGATAGCGTTGCAATAGTTTACCTCTTGTACGGGAACTTGGTTCTTTGATGGCTTGCCCTGCTGCTTCTGCTGCTTGTAGTCCTTGCCGCCCTTTTTGCCCTCGTAGACTGCCTGCTTGTCCTGGGCCGCAGCGTCCTTGTAGCCTTGCTTGGACTGCGAGACAATCCACGTCCGCGCACGGCGACTATTTGTGTTTTGCCCCGAATCGATTGCGTAGATTGGTGGAATGAAACTATCATAATTTACTCCTGGACGCGGGTGTGTGTGGTCGGAAGTTGGAACCATGCGGTGTAATCGAGCGCACATAATAAAGGTTTACGAGGAAGGATGCAGAATGTTCAAACGTGCAACTTGGAAGGAGATATATACAATTGCCTGCCAAAAGATAAACATGACCAGTTTGGTGTGTTTAAATCCCCCCGGTGTGACGGCGGGACAACCTCTGCCGACCAACAAACGACAGAGTTGCTCCCATCTGTTTGATAAAACGCAAAAGAACAGCCGAGTCTCAATAGTTAGAAATAAAGGCTGATCCACACATTTGCGCTTGAGTGGGATCGACTGCGTTGGTTCTGCTTATGGACGCTTTCGACGAAATAACACACTGATGCCATCTACCGAGAAACCCTGAAACACTTCCGACCGGCGTGTATTTCCTCAATTTTTACGCATTATTCTTTCAGTGAATACTTTCAATAATCCTATCAACGTTGTAATCGACAATTGGTCATAGATAGTGCGCAGATTTAAGCACGCCAATACTGCAAAACCTTCGGTCTAGTTCTAGATAAAAAAAGAAACGTATAACAGGCACGGTCACATCACGTGTGCACTATATGGCGCCATGGGAGTACGAGAATGCAAAATGCAGTGAGCGCAGGTATGCGCATGTAATTAATTAATGAAGCCTGATGCGGCGTGGGAGCGCTGTCTCCCCGTCTGCAATCTCACCTTGAACTGTTTCTTGTTTTCTTTGGGGGAGGACTTGGATTCTGGCGCTGCAGCCTCCTGGTCCTGCTGCGGCATTTCCTGCTCGCGCTGTTGCTGGTATTCAGACATGCGGGCCTCCTCGTGCTGCTGCTGCTGCTTCTTAGAGTGCTTGCCTTTGCGGCTGCGGAAGTGCAGAAAAGACAAAAACAGATATGAGCACGACGGGAGGAACCATCAGATGGGTGTCTGCTTTGCTCTCACCCGCATGCATACTGTTTTCTACCGTAATAATTTGCACAATTTTGCTGACTTTTCGTCTTATTTTAGCTAAATTCTCATAAGTAATATAGTGGAGTGAAGATGTGAAGGAATATCTGTAAGCTTGATAATAAAGATCAAAATGTTCGCAAGGTGCTTGAGCATTCAGGAGTTCAGAGGTCGTACGACTAGTCACCTATTGATAAAATGTTCTGGCCCATTAAAGCCTTTGGGGCAGGTGTCCCAAGACTGACCCCCACCCTCTTTTTCTCTCCTCCCTCCCTCCCTCCCGAAAAAAAATAAAAAATAAAAACAAAGAACGTAATAAATTTGCATATTTTATTAAATGTTCCCGAGACTCGCCACGTTTCTTCTTCAATATAAATAAAATAATAAAATAAACTAATATTCTGATCATTCGATCAACTCGTCAGGATCAACCCAGATCAACTTCAGAATCCCTGATTTTTTTTTCTTAATATGTATTTTTGTTGCTGGCAGGCAGTTCGGAATACAAGTGGTATATGCTGCACCTCATACCACATTGTGCACCTCATTCACTCTTCTAGAGTATAGATATTTTGGCGTACAATTTTGTTCACGCATCCTCAGAAAATCATGCAGTTTGTTTGGGTATACAAAAGGCGGGCGTCATGTCGATGCTCATCGTCGAGGCCGCGTGGGCAGGTAATAATATAAAGATTGCAGTCTGCGCAAGCGATATTCCTAGTCCTACTGATCTTTATGGATTACGGCAGCTTGATTCCGCGTTAAACACTTCATCGTAGCAATAACAACACGCACTTAGTAAACTTCCTTGTGCACGGATGAAAGCTATCTGCTGTCTACGCAAAGTCACTCTGTTCTTTTGCGTCACTCCCGAGTTTTACAGATGCTGCAAATAATGGTCTTCGTTAAGACGAATGTTTGTATTAGATCGTAGTAGCGAAAGCTGGCAGTCCGTATCCTCCGAGACTCCGCTTTTACTGCGGATACCTCTCTCTTTCCGGTAGGGGCGTTATCAGCACTTTAAATGTTTGAACAGGGAAAATTGCGGACAATAAGCTTTCCTTCCTGCCATAAAGGAAAAAAAAGAAAAAAGCATGGCCTTCTAAGAACAGATAAAAAAAGATAGAACCGATCTTACTCAAAGGCAGAGTTCAAAAGCCGCTCTCTCCCTTCGTCAAAGTGCCCGCCGATATTTACCTACCCGCTCTTTTCTAATTTCTCGGCGAGTTATGGATCTATCTGAAGAGAGCAGGATGCGTATATGCGAAGAGAAAGATGGTAGAACGAAAGACGGATACACAAACACACAGAAAGAAGCCATATATTTGTTGACCTAAGCTAGACTGGCACGAGTAAATGGAGGGTGGTCGTTTTGCGGGCGTCGGCCTTTCCCGGTCCTCCCTTTTGGAATGTTCGATCGAAAAGGTCGACGACAGTTTTTTTTTAATCGTTTTTTTTGTTCACGTCGTATCTTTTTGTTTTCTCTTTCAAATGTCGCTTTTGAGGCGGTAAGATTTTGAATCGGATGTCCGCTCGTACGCAGGCGCCGGCGTAAATAGTGCTTAGAGGGTTTCGTGTTTTCGTTGTACACCTATAAACCACGAGAAAGAATAACCGAGTCCAAATGTTAACAAAACTGGCAAAAAATAAAATACAAACAAACACGATTTGGAGCTGTTTTTGAATGAGAAATACCCACGCTTCCCAGGAAGAAATCTTCACCCATACTCGTTTCCACTTCAAAAACCGCAGCAAAAAAAAAAAAAAGTCCGGCTTTTTGTGGAGCAATACTGATTTCCCTTTCTATCTGGAGAAATAAGGTACATGTAGGTGCATTTTAGATTATATATGTTATTCTATAAAGACGTACACGTTTGAAGCCAAAAGCATCGCTTTTTCCTCCGACAACCAAATCTAGTAAGAACCACTTCGCGCAGCGTATGAAGAATGTTCACCTGAAACGCGGCCTGCGCTAAACTGTCCGCGATGCTGCTTCCTTATTCGGGAAAAAATCCCTTGTTTCGTTTCCTTTTCCTCTATTGGTATCGGGACACTTTTCGAGTATCCGGGCCACGCGCACGCTCCCTGGAGGTCTGGGAAATCCCACAGCCCTTGTCTTGTTTTCTTCTACGAAAGCATCGATAAACGCCGATTTTTTTTTGTCGGACGCCAAAAATGGACATTGAAAAACGCCGAATCTCTGGGAAGAAAACGGACACCGAAAACACACAACGTACCCTGTACGTATTACGATCAAGCGTTCACGCATGATCACGGTTCCCAGCGTGAGTCGGCGTTCCCACCATCCCTTTTTCGGCGTCTGCAGCCCATTTCGTGATAATTAGAGAGACCTCAACATTGCCGGATTATTTATCCGCGGGTATCAGCTATAAAATCTGCGGATGCGGGGAAACAAAAAAAAGAAGATATTAAATATTTCGAATAACGACTAGGATGTGGGTCACTTTGCAGAGAACGCAGGTCGAATGCGACCTTGCACGTAACGTAAGGTAGGGATTGTAGTTGTTGTCGATGTAAGGCACGGCTTCTTAGGCCTTTGACTCTGCCTCGCATGCTCTGAATAAAACGAATACGAATTTTAGGCAGATTCGTTCGTCGCGAAGTGTTTGTTTTATTTCCCAATTACAATTCAAATTACGTTTTATTTCCCTGTTTAAGTTATCCACTGTACTCTTAAACGAGTCAGTACCAAAAACACAATCGCAAAGGCAGCAACGGCTGTTTCAACATCTTATACAACCCAAAAAGGGTTCCGCTATGCTCGACGGTGTTTCTCCATCGTCTACGCAAATTGGTAGAATTACGATTCAAAGCCGTTATTTGCCGAGACTCGTTAATTACCTTCCTTCCGTCCTTCAGATTAGTCAGGCTTATAACTTGTTGTAGGTTTTCTTTACATTTCTCGCACGTGGCACTTCCGGAGACTAAATTTCGCAACCGCGGAAGAAGTCTTCTGGGGCAGAAACCGCCACAGCTTCCACTGTGAACGCCCCCGTATGCATAAACGCGCGCTGTATAGAAGAAGCCAGAGCCGGCCTCAGGAAACAACAAACACAAAGAACGAGCAATCGAGGTGCTAGCGTAAGCGCAAACTTCTGTAATTGGTCGCTGCTGGCTCAGTTAATTGGGTTGAATCTCCCGCACCGCCTATAGAACGGGTCTTGCACATATTCCGGCTTAATGTTTTTTATTTGTGCTTTTACGCTTCGTTTGGAGGAGTTCAGAGACTGCGAATTACAACATACAGAAATACCTGCTCGACATTGCGTCACTATATTGCCTTACGAAAGGGCTATGAAGGCGGCGTCTAGACAACGCACGGCCAAGTGTCGCAGGGAAGATCCGCAAAAGGATCGTAAGGACTTTTCGTGTTTACGGCCAGTGTGGGGTGCCGTAAATAAAAAAAAAGAAAGAAAAGGGGGAAGCTCCGCGGTAAGAAAAGAAGAAGAAGAAGGAAGAGTTAGGAGGAGGGGAAAGAATAGACAATCAGCTATCGAAAGTGAACCAAACAAACAACACAAATAAGAAGGGACGTAGGGAGACGAGGGAAAAGGGTTAACTAAGGAGCTAACACACTCCGTTTCACCTTTGGCGATAGACTGCAGCCGACGCTACCAGCCAATCCAGCACTGCGAACGCGTCACGTGACTTGAGTGATGTCTCGTTAGCTTGGGGCATCGCATCGCGCGTGCGCAAAATGTTCTCCTTATGCCCATTGCGACGCCCCAAGCTGCTCGCGGTATCCCAGCGCGTTGGGGCTCCACTCTGTTCTAAAACTCTCTATTGTGACGACACGCTTTATGGACGATATTTGGGGAGAGGGGGCGGGGGGATGGCGGTGTCCACATACGTGACGTCGCTGCACGTGGCCCGCGCGTCACCGCGCTTCTTCCGAAGAACACGTGACATTCTCGTGGTACTGTGGTGGCTAGTAGCGTCCAATGCGGTCCATCTTAAGATGACACGGAGTATGGCGAGAAAGAACGGCGTAAGAAAGGGATGGAGAGCACGCGAACCGGCCCAGCTTGGCCTGAGTCTGGCCCCATCCTAGTCAATCATGCAACGCAGAGGGCGATGAACGCCCGAAGTCACGAAACGACAACGCTCTTAGGGAAGCAAAAAGGGGAAAAAGAAAAAAAAAGCGAGCGATGGAAGGAGAAATTGGGAGGCATATATAGGGAGTCCACCCCCTAGATTGAAAAAGGCAGCAGCCCACGCTGCGTTTGGGGAGGCATAGGAAAGGCCTGTTGACGTGACAAGACGTGAAAACAATTAGGGCTGGAACGGTATTCGGAAAAAGTAGTGGCAAAAAAAAAAAATTGTACGCGTGCACGAAATGACGAGAGATCAGTGATTGCGAGAAAAAAAAGTAAAACAAAGAATAACAACAACCAGAGTAACATGTCTAGCTCGTCCCCCAGGAGCGTTGCCCTAGTTTGCATAGATGATCTCCTCACTCGTTCACCCTAAGCTGACCGTGCGGTGGACGCCGCGTGCTCTTTGGACAGTCGCACGTTTCTATTTCGCCACGTGATCACGCTGCCCTTCATACCCACGCTCAGAGAGCGAGGTCAGGTGATCAAAGAGAGGTGGTTGATTGGTGCGGCGAGTGCGCAGTTTCCCACCGCACTCGCACTGTCAGCATACAGGGGAAAACGAAGTTTAGTGGAGGTCCCCGCAGAAGACTCGCTGAATTTGCCTTCGTGCACACCTGCGTGTTTGAATTTCGAGATGCCCGCTGAAAGGCGCACAAAGATAGCGTGAGGTGTTGGGTAATAAAAACCTGGGGGAAAAGGAGGGGGGAGGAAGATCGCGTGCCTGTCTTAACTTTCAGCGGGTCATTGTTCGGTGCAGGCTGCGCTGCATACGAAATGCGCGCTTGCTAGGTGGTCAACCGATTTCTTCCGCTGGCTGTAGTGGACTCTGAGTCGAGAGGGGAAAGGTGGAGTGGAGAAGGCGAAATGTGAGCTTCTCGACGACGCCGGGCGGCGGAGGGTAAAACAATCACTCTAAATTTTATGAAATGTCGTTTCGTTTAATTGTTATGTGTCAACAAATTTCGACCTCTTTTTTTTCTTTTAATACGTAATAGGTATTTCTTTTTACGTGCAAACGGTCCTGAATGGAGAAGTTGGAACATGACCTCTGCCGATCATCTGTGACGTGATGGTAGCTGGACGAACTCCCTCCCACAAAGCTCTCGGCTCGCCATGATTGATGTTTTTCTTCTCTCCACCCGCCTCATCTCGCGTCGCCTCGTTCTGCTAAAGCGGAAAAAGTGAAGCGCTTTGTAGGAGGATATTGTCCTGCCATTCTTAACATGACACAGACTACAGCACCTCGTTGTCAGCTATTTTTGTTTGTTTTCATGCTCGTTATTTCCTTCGTTTGAATTCCTCTGCCCGGTTGCTTTACTACTATTGACCCGTCGTTCATCAGCTGGGGCACGAAGCGTGGTCTGCGAAGGCGTTTTCTGTCATGTAGTCCGTACTACACTGTCTACGAAAATACTGGGGAAAGCATCTTAAAAATTTGTGAGCTCAATCTTTCTATATTTGAATTCATTTTGAAGCGCGCACCATTAGCTTGACTATTTCATTTTAATTGCAACGACAATTTAAAAATGTACGAATACTCTTCCTTGGATGTCGTGATGGACGCGAAGGAAAACGAACCAACATAAAGACGCCGAATAATATTTTAACGGCTCATGTGTCGCCTCGAGAGTTTTCTTTGCGCGGGACACGATCGGCACCGAATGTATGAACTACCAGTTCGAACATTAAGATACATTTAAAATTAACGAATATATTTGTTTTTAATAAAAATTGCTCGACCATTCATCTCGCGCTTTTTGCAAAGTTGTGTGGACATATGCAAGAATCTGCCCGAGGGTTGTGCCCTCTATAAATGGGCTTCGGACTGCGAGCAGCGATTCTGGAAGCAGTCGATGATTTCGATTTAAATATTAAAGGGACCATGAAACGATTCTGAAATCGAATTTCATCCACCGGACGCCGTAGAAGGTGTGAAAAGAAACACAAAAACACAAATATAGGGAGCCAAAAAAATTCTTTGCTATAGAACTTTTAAAAGAAAACTGGACTCTTTTGCGCCTTCTTTCCTTTGAAAGCTCTCTGACTTTTCACTGCTATGCATCCGCGGAACTGCAGCACGTCAGCCGAATCCACGTCGCCTATTGGGTAAGCGCCTACCTCACCAGCACCGCGATCATAAACAATAAATAGCCGGCAAATGTTTCCTAAAAGTTTTGTTAAATAATATTCAGATCCACATTTTGTAGCATAATTAGAGGTGTGTGGCGAAAATTGCCAAATTTGATAATGCTGAGAGCCAAGCTCCATCTATCGTGTGGTAAACGAAGCTGAGAGCCAGCTCCGGAGGAACTCCATGGGACGAATATGTTGCGAATAACCGACGAATTTTGCCCGGCGGCTTTTGCTCTGCGCGTGGAATCAGCACAGTGCCTGCTACGTCGCGCGCAAAGCGAGCGTGCCGTCGGGCGGCGTTCGCCACATAATTCGTTCCATGGAGTTCAGCCTTTACGCAGTTTTTACGATCAAATCAGCATGGCCGACAGCGTCGCTTGGTCGCGACGACCAACAAACGTTTATTTTTCTACGTGTTCTTCTCGCGCGTCCCGACTTCAAGCAGCAAGAAAAAGTACTTGAAACAGACCACGACGAACAAGAACGCTGGATCCACGAACACCCGAGAAAAGCTACGACGGTCACGAATCCACCGACTCCGATCAAGCGAGCTGCGCAGAATATAGGCCTAGCAGGCACTCCAACTAGGCGCAGCGTTGCTTCGACGGTACTTGGCCAAGACAGTCTGCCCACGACCGGCTGGCGTGCTGAGTGGAATATGCCCGCGCGACCCTTGTGGACCCTTCCCGTATTATAGTTTGATCGCTGACCTCAATTTTAGATTAACAGGTGAGGACAATCTCTTCCCCTTGTCATCTTCTTGTTTTCCGAGGCAGTGTTAACGAACACTGTCGTCGAAAAGGAACTCTCGTCGATTCTATTTTCTTGTTTTGTGTGACATAGAGCTCGAATAAACGCCGTATGGATTACCTTCGTAACACGGTATGTACACTTTGTTATTAGTATGCCATTTTTATTCTGACACGACTGCACGTCACTGTCGAGCTAATAAAGTTCGTGGGAGCTACGTGCAATGCCGGGCCAACCTTCCTTTGCCGAGTGCCGCGTCAGTATCGAGTTGCAATCGTAAAAGATCGGTCCCGAAGCGCTCACCAACAGCGCGAATACAGCACTTCCATCAAACGCGCGCGTCCGCTCAGAGTGTGAACAGGTATTTACGTGCCTCTTGCTGACACTGTCGTAGTTCAAACGTATCTTTTTTAACGTCGGCTCGCTCCTGCATCTCCGAGGCCGTGAAAAACGCCGCGGCGATTTGTTTCCATCTACGTCGCTTTGCAGACAACTGACACGGGCCGCCTTTTACCAGCAATGACAGTTGGGTTGACTTCTGGAGTCTTCACCGGAAGACTCGCCGCACTTCTCAACAGGCATACCGGCGTATGAGACTAGTCCCATGCCGTCGCTGTAGCGCAACATATCTCATTGAATTTCGCACAGCTGCGATGTGTCCATGGCTATCGCGGCGATGAGAGGCATCGATTCAGAAAATACGTCGGTGACATCCGCGCAGTAAAACCTACCGGCACACCCCCAACTCGCCGCCCCTAACGCTCCCACTCTCCTACTGCCGAGAGAACTTCCGGTTCCTGTCCCAGCGTACGTCACGACCGTCAAAATTACGCCGCAACTTGTTTTGCGGTCAGTTGGAGAGAAAGAAAAAGTCGATATTTCATTATTTTTTTGTGTAGAAGTTAATGAACCGAGACGAAAACGGGTGCCTGTTCGGCATTCAGTGAACGTTGAAGGTTTAATGTAAAAGTTATCTGGCAAAAGTAAAAAGGTCATTTCATGGTCCCTTTAAGGCTCCAGGGATACGAAGAAAAAGTGGAATAAAATCAGGGGTAATCTCTACGCGACCCATGAAAAGATCCTGCCTTAGGCACTCCGTTTTTGTTTCCCCGAAAAGTTTAGGATAGCGGAAATTGCATGCAAATTGAATCGCTCTAAATGGCTTCCGCACCACGGAACGAGTGTGTATATACACGTACAGAGAAATCGTGTATATATTGTCGCTATTCTTCGTGACAACTGAGGCAAGCCCGCGAGTTGGATCGAATGAAGTTCTGCCGCAACGGAGACGCTAGCTAGCTTCTAGTTTGGAACCTGATCATTGTACACAACGCGAGATACGGGTTTACCTCGGTGTCGGGTCATAAATAATTGATATTTAATTTTGTTTTCTTCGTGTTTGTAGTCGTCAAGAACACGGGAAAGCCCGAAGTTGGACCGTGTTTAGTCAGAGACAAAAGAAGAAAGAACGGGGCTGGCGAGCGAAGTACGTAGACCGTCCTGAACCAAACTAAAATACCATAGCAACGTACGCGCTTGCTAGAAATGCTAATTACTGTGCATGGCTCGAACGGACGTCACATGAGATGCCATTGGGGTGGTCTCTCTGCTGAGCTCGTAGCTTCTGAAGCGTACATTTTGCACCTCCGAATTGTTTTTTTCTCGGCAAGAACGAGTGGGATTGACCACCAGCAGAGTACGATGACGTCACGTGTAATCCATGTGTAGCCATTGACAGGATTAGAACGCCAGGGCGGTCTTCCTGTTGTCTCGCCTCCAGCGCGAGAGTCCTGCCTTCGGCAACGCTTCGGCGTGTCGAGGGCCTCGAGCGTGAATGCGCAACCGAAGCACGACGGAAGGCAACCAACGCTCGTTGAAGGCCGGACATCGGAAAGACACGCCGTGCCGTTCTCGCTCTGTCGGTGACTGTAGTGTGTGTGTGCAAGTGAACGTGACTCCATCTCGTCAGTTGTGTGCAGTGCTGTTGAAGGTACGGGGGCGGGAGCGCCGGCACTTCTCCGTATAATGCTCCGTTTGCACGAGCACTCAGGTAAGGAAAGTACATTCTGAAGCTATACACGTGCTCACGTCCGCACCTCCAACAGCAATGCGCAATACTGATTAGGAGGGGTGTTGTGCAGATTGGGAGGAGTGTTGCGTGCTCGCGCTTTCGGTCGGCGTTAGATGGCGCTTGCACACGCAACACGACATGAACATACAGCAAAACGCATTAGGAACGGACTATGAATGCGGAATTCTCCGTTAGTGCGAGTGAGCGTTGGCGCTGCCTCCGTCCTAATATAATCGATAACTCAGGACGTCACAACGTAACGATTAAGCGCACGTGTACACTGCGCGTCATTGTTAACGCGAACACGACATCGGCAGGTTTTCGCATTTTACTTCCAACAGGTGTTCGAGAATGCCTAACTTTACCGCGTTATGTTTGCGCGCCAAACGAGCAGCCCTCACCTTACTATATAGTAGTTTTGGTGACAAAATTCCAATTTTAAAAGGAAAGGAAAAATATTACGGGCAATTGTTTGCTCTTGCTAACAGTATTGCGCAATGTACCTGATTTCGGAGCAAAACGTAACATAAAATAAAGCAATCATAGTAATAGTTCACAAAATTTAGTTTCGCTTCGAAGCGCTCAACTTTTCGTCTGTTCCCGGTCACTGCGAATGAAAAAAATGCAGCTATTCAGTCGATCAGCTTGGAAACAAATTATACCTGAAACAATGCTTCGAAGGGTATTATTGCTCCGCGCGTGTGCACAACGTGTTCGTCGTAGCCGACGACAATCGGGCTTTCCAATTTCGCTCGTCTAATCCCCGCGCGGTGCGTGTCGCCTTGTTGCCGCCTTGTCATTCGGCCGATTTTTCGTCCTCTTTCGAACCGGCTGTCGTGACGGCACCGGAGCGTGAAGCTCTTCCTCACACAACAGCGGTGTTTGCAGCGCCTCCTCCAATTTCAAATCTCTCTCTCTCTTTCCCTCTCTCTCGTTCCACTGCTCTTTTGTTTCAGCTCAATGTGGACTATGGGTAACGCTACGAGGCCTCCCAGAGCCCATCCGGATCTCCCAGCGTTGCGCGTGACTCTGCGACAGGTCGCGAAGATACCCGAAGCTTGGAGTCACGTGGCACACCCGCAGAGGGTGCTAGGTTGACCCGGCAAGTTCGAATAACGTCCCCAGCGATCCACCTACAAGGTGGATGCAAGTGTAGTCTGAGGGTTCTTGTCCTTTGAGCGCGACAACTATTGTTTTCGAAACTGGCGCTCGCTGCAGTAATCATCATTTCGACTTTGCCCAAGATGCTTTTCTTTGGCTTCGCAACTCGAATTTGTTGGAGCCGCCGGTTCAATTTAGGGTTCGGCTAATCTCGTTGGCTTGCTCGTGTTACTAGCGAAATATCTTGGCGTAGCCTATTGTTGCTTCTCTCTTTTTTTTCCTCTTTAGTAGTTCAGACTGACATCATCATTCCGGGCTCGTTCTATCATTCGAGAAGCCTTGTCAAAATCACGAAGGGGGTGACTTAGTCTAGAGATTGTACACTGGCCGGGTTGGAACTTCAGGTCCTTGATTAACAAAGTTGTACATGTTTCAAAGGAAATAAAATTGATGGGCACTCCAAAGCTGGTTACGTGTTCCGTGTTTTGTATAAGAAAAAGTAGGACGTTAGGATTATCGTAGGCTATTCAGAATGATCTAATTTTAATTCAAACATTAAAAGATAGAGGCTGAGATTTAAACGAGTCTTGTCTTCAACATGTATCTATCAGGCTCCGGAGACATTAGATGAGGTGATATTCGTCACGTTAAGTTCAACAATTAACTAAAATATCTTAATTAACTTTTTAATTATTGGTTTTAAGGGGACATGTTGGAATGGCAGCATGGACGGCAATAAATATTGGAGGACAGACAAATTTAAATAATTTACGAAAAGGTAATGGTTTTTAAAATATCAATCAACAAACCTCGTTTTCTTTTTCTTTTTGTCTGATTTAAAAGTTGCGCTTAAAAAGAGCCCTGCCCACAACGACGCTTGGAAGAGTGACGTCGTCATTCTCTCGGCAGCGTGTCCTTCGTTGGTGGTGCGACGTCACAAGTGATGACGTGACCTAAACGACTACGTCACTCTTTAAGCGTCATTGTGGGCGGGACTTGCAACGCTTTTTAGCGCAGTTTTAAGTGGGGCGAAAGAGCGCTAAGAAGTTTATCGACCGATATCTTAAAATCTGTTTCACTTTTCCACAAATCGTCAAAATATGGTATGGCCTCTAATAGCATTTGCTCTCAATACTGCAATTTCAACATGACCATTATCATCGCCTAGCTTAAAGCAAAAACGTTAATTAAAGATTAGTTAGTCAGTGGACTTAGCATGACGATTATAACCTTGTCCATGTCGCCGAGTCTGATAAACCATGGTGACATCTGCAATCGTCTCCTCTCACCCCCTCTTTAAAAAAAAAATTGATCGATAAATGTGTGTGTGTGTGTGTGTGTGTATGGAAGAAGCATACTTCGCCGCAAACGCCGCCTTTGTGACCGATGACAC